>OY855903.1:57449349-57509349 GCA_963693305.1 Meandrina meandrites
TACTGAAGGCAACAGCCGCTGCAGAAGACAGAAAATTGACTGGTTCATCAAAATACAAAGTACGTGTTGTAGTAGAGAATAGTTTTAACCAGCTTTCACTGGTTCAACAAAATACAAAGTATGTGTTGTAGTAGAGAATAGTTTTAACCAGCTTTCACTGGTTCATCAAAATACAAAGTATGTGTGGTAGTAGAGAATAGTTTTAACCGGCTTTCACTGGTTCAACAAAATACAAAGTATGTGTGGTAGTAGAGAATAGTTTCAACCGGCTTTCACTGGTTCAAGGTAGTAAAGAAACGTTTTTACCAGCTTTATTTGTGTTTGTTTGTTTGCTTGTTTGTTTATTTTGGCTGAAACTTTTAGCCTTCTTTCAGACGTGCATTTGTGTACACTCTAGAAGATGTTGTAATCGAGAGACTTATGGTGTATAAATTATGTCAGGCCCGACAAGTTCAAAGGATGAATAATGCTATCCAGATAAATCACTATCCAGTGGATTCGATAGCGTGGTTTGTTTTGCCAACACATATCCGCTGGATAGCGATTTATCCGGTCGATAGCGTCAGGCAACCTTTACTGGCCCAGAAAGTTAGTTAGTAAATCAGGAAGTCATACCTTGGTCTTATGTGTTTATTGCTGTTTTTGTCGACAGTGTTGTCTCGAGGTTTGCCCAAATCCTGTGATCCTGGCCCAGCAGTTATGTCATATTGAGATGGTAATATTGGATATTAACACCTTCCTTTTTGACCTGTTTTTTTTTTAATTATCTTCTGGCTTTTCTTAATACAGTGTGCAGTTAACAGTTCTGACATCTCTGTATAAAATAGGATGAAGGGGAAATATCGCTTGGTGTTGGTTTCGCCTAATGCCATCTTTAATGCAACCCAGTTCTCAATTTTCACCAGCAACAGGGTCGAAATCGTAAGTCGTAAGCGGAGTCATAAGCTCGGTGGAATCGAAGTCGAAAGAGTCAGAACGTTTCTATTTTTTCCGATTCCTCTTATGACTCCGTCGCTTATGATTCAGTGAAAACTAAATTGACGGAGTCGTAAGCAGAAGCGGAAGCACAAACCGAGCACAATGCTAGTTCTCAGGCCCTCCGAGTACTACCTTACTGCTTTCGACTCCAACAACGTAGTTTTCACGGAAAGCTTAGTGCCGACTCCATGGTTTGTTTTTCACTAGATCGCTTCGCGCTTCTGATTACAACTCCAACTCCGTCACTAGTGAACACAACGATCTCATCAACTGCAGTATAGACTAGTCTCCTTAATGAAAGTCTCAATTCGAAAAAAAATACCAACCTGATATAGAATAACGACAACTGAATGCAAGAAATAATTCTTAGTGTTCTAGTGTTCTAGAGGTCGTAGGTTGTGAACTTTCGACTCACAAAATATGGCGCGCAATATTAATCAATGCATACGTGGTCCGTTCTGAGTCTTTAAATTTGCAAAACAATTACATCTAACGTATGTGTGTCAATTGTCTTGCCAGGAACGTCTAGCCAACATAGGACCTGAGGAATTTGTGCAAACGTTCATTCCAAGAGATGAAGCTGATTTTAGAGTAAGATTAATCAACAAATGTTTCTCTGAAAACTATTTCACTGAAGAAACAAATAAATTGGTTGCCTAGCGAGACTGCTGCCTGAATGTATAGATGCCACATACATACAGTAGCCCCAATTTCACGCTTGAGCTTACCGCTATAATACTCATACCAAATTGAATATACCTGACTTTAAAGATAAATTTATATCTTTGAATATACTTATTTCGGATTTTTCGGATATTTTTTTAGAGTAGCTCCTGGAAAAGATGCCGATATCGTATGTCCGGAGGAAATAGTGCATTGACAGGAATGCCCTCAGGAATCGCTTCTGCTGCCAGTGGGTCTTGTCCTGCGCATGCAGCTGAAACGTTGTTTACCCGTATGAAGTGACTGAAAATTCGATATCAGATCACAATTCACAGAATTAACGACAAATAATATGACAGAATATTGATGAATATTGATTTTCTTATCTATGGTGATTCATTTTGTTTACAGTCAACACTGAGTTACATCAAGAAAACTAGTAGTTTAGAAGCCTACATCGAATGGTTCAACAGACTGGGTTATCTTGTGGCAACTGAAATATGTCTGGTAAGAAGAAAAGCTGCCCTATCTTTATCACATTGGGTTCATCTTTTTTCTTTTATTAGTTGCAATTGCTAATTGATGGTTATGGCGCTTTTTGTCTGATAGGGGAACAAAAAGAAACTCCGGGCAAAGATCATTGAGTATTATGTTGAAGTTGCGACCGAGTGTTATGACAAGGGGAATTTCAACTCTGCCATGGCTATTATCGGTAAGTCAGTGTGTGTGGTGACCTTCGTAAGTTACCGCTTTGAAACATGTCATGTCCGTGATCGTTAAGTAACGCCGTCTTATGTTAGTTACATGTAAAAGTGGTGTTAAAGGCTAGTTTTCACTAGCGACGGCGTCAGAGCCAGAGTTCGAGTCATAATTAAAAGCGCAGAGCGTTATGTTCTGGTGAAAATCAAACCGACCGAGTCGTGAGCAGAGTTTTCGATTTCGCTGATGACTCCGTTGCTTATGATCCAGTGGAAAGTAAATTGTCGGAGTCGCAAGCTGCAAAAAGAAAGTACTCGGAAGGCCTGCGTGCTACCATTATCTAGTTTTCATTGGAATAGTGACATAGTTCATAAGCGAAATTGGAAGAAAATGGAAACGTTGTGATTCTTCGACTCTGATTCCGTCGAGCTTATGACTCCGCTTACCAGTCCGATTTTTTGATTTTCACTTGTTTGTAAGCGCTCTTGGGACTCCGATTTCGAAGCCAACTACGACTCTGTCGCTAGTGAAAACAGCCTTGGATGGATAAACACAAAAACAATACTCGTGTGCAAATTAGACAAGTGTGAGGGGATTGTATCGATCATTTTCGTTGTTCTGCTGAAAATCAAGCCGGAGTCAATTTTGCCCACGCCCTCCACCCTCAAAAACCCGGTTAGTTCAGATTACAGCGCAATTGAATAGAAATAATATACGATGGCGTTTTCTCTATAAAACCGCAAATGTATGGTATTAACTTTTGCTCAAAATGGGTGTTCAATTGTTTGGTTTTAATTTCAGCTGGGTTAAACATGAGTCCTGTAGCCAGATTGAAAAAGACGGTAAGCTTTGTTCTTATTTATCATGCGTTAGCCGCACGAATTCTTACCAATCCCAAGGACTGTACTGTATTAAGCATGTATTATTGTGTGTTTGGTTTTGAATTAGCTGCCTGACTCAACTAAATGCCTTAAGTTCGAGATCCTTGAACCTGACCCGAATATCGTGTTGTTCTTCGTGAAGATATTTTCTCTAACAGCGCCCATCCAGGGTTCGTACAGTCTTGAAGAGTCCTCGAATTCCATTTTTCTATGAAAAGTCCTTGAATTTCTGTGTAAGTCCTTGAAAAGTCCTTGAATTTTCTTCAACTCTGAGTGTAGTAGGGTTGAAAGCAAATTGCTTTGCGTAGACTTTGGTATTCTTTTCCTGTGTAAGGCAACTTCAAACGCTGTAAAAACCCGGGTGTAAAAGCAGCTAATAAAGAGAAAAGACAAGTGAACTGAAAAAAAATGTAGTGAAGGAGATGGAGCAACACTTGAATCCTTAAAAAACCTTTTAGCTTAGACTGGGAATGTTCATTTATGTATGATCTGTGAAATTACATTCCTGGTAGGCGGCCTTGAAAATTCAATTTGGTCCTTGAAAAATGGTTGTAATTTTTTGTACGAACCCTGCCGGCGTCTCCTCTTTGGGTTATATTGCTGTTACTATATTGAAATGCTTTCTTCTCATTTTAAAGTGGTCCAGAGTAAAGTGTAGAAAGTTCGACAGACTGGAACGAGAGATGAACCCTGCATCAAACTTTGCTTGTTATCGAACGATGTTCAAAGTGGCTAACGAAAGTAAGGGGGGAAGGGTAAGTATTGTTTTGTTACCTTTACTTTACTGCCTCCTGTGATCTACAAGACTATAAGACCTAGACAGCGGTTTCCTGATGTTTTATACTTTTTTTTTCAGTTTGAATTCACCATTCCTTTCTTCAGCCTGTTTGTCAAAGATGTTTATTTTCTTAATGAGGGTCACTCCAACAGGTTAGTATTTTTAAGTGATGCACGGATGTGCATCACTTACGGAGTTAAATCAATGACCACAAAATGACTTAATTGTGCCGTTGTTGTATGTGCTTAATTTTATTTCATCTTATTTTTTGCAGACTTCCAAATGGACATATAAACTTCGAGGTAGGTAGTTCTTTGTACTGTCTTGTTTCTCTGTTACCCATTTGTTGTTTTCACAGCAGAGAACATTTCCTCATGTATGCATTGCTCAAGCGTCATTGATTCGTTTACAATTTAAAGTGATGAGGTACCGTTCTCTGCCACTTGTGAATATAGAGCGTAGATAGATATGTTGCAGTTGCTGTTCCCGCTGCTGCTGTTGATGTTGTTTTTGGTGGTTTCTGTCTCACACTTCAAACTTACCTTGCAGAAATTCTGGCGGCTTTCAAAGCTTATTACAGATTTTGTTACTTGGAAGGAAGTTGCTGTAAGGTTTCTCTGTCTTTCCCTGACTTGATACACATTACAAAATTACTACTAACTCGGTATTGTCATCATGATGTTTTGTAGTGTGATATTGCCGTCAGGTCGCTAGAATGCAGTAGACCTAATGTTGTGTTTAGACACTGAAAAAACTACATTGGTACCGTCCTTATTATCGAAAGGCTTTCTTCGGCTGAGATTGGAGAGGGAAGGGGGGGGGGGGGGGCTTCCTTTTTTCAAGGGAGAGTATTTTCGTAATTTTACGGTGTGTTTAAAGTTAAACTATATAATAAAAACATTTAAAATGTTAGGGACAGATTTTTATAACTAACTGCTCCATGTGCCTTACCCGAAATGAAAATCCATTGATCACGAGTGCATGTCTAACTTGGCACTAAAAACTGATCATTCTATTCTGTTTGGTTTTTGTTTTTAATTTTTCTTTTCTGTTATTTCCTAAGTGCAAATATGATCGCAACAGAACCGTGTTGAATTACTTGATGACTGTACCAGTGTTGTCTGAAAAAAGTAAGTTGTCACTTTAATTTGTGTCAATCTCCTGTCCGTCGTTATTTTTTAACCTTAGAGCCAGGCAATAAGTTCCTTTGTTGGTGGAAATTCCGTCGCTGAGAACTTATTGAGCCTGCGGTACACGCACAAGTGGCTAAGCAACGTGACGTATTGTTATGAAGCGATATGAACGTGAAAACTTTCAGCTCGTGCTGTCTTTTTCTCGGGGGAGGGGGGGGGGGCAGGGGTTTCGAGAATCTGAATCTGTCTTTCTTCGTACTTTTTCTGCGAAAATATAACAAAAACGAGTCTCTTCTGGCCATTTGGGTTCGTCAATCGCTAGACAGGCTTACGAAGGCTCGTCAGTTTTAAGATATTTTCTTTCTGACTCTCTTGCTACAACTTAAAATACTTACATTCGCTCTGTGGCCTCTGTCAAAAACAGAGGAATTTACTGCTTGTTAAGTGATGCTGAGGGAATGTGATATGTTTATAGCATGTCCTTTTGCGGTCAATCAAGTTGCTTGAACAATTTTTCTTTTCTTGATATTTGGTAATCAGAGCGATTATTTCATAGCTGAGCGGGAGTTTTTTTTTTTGTTCCTGCAGATTTGGCTTTAATGTCGTATGAATGCGAGGCGCCTGAAACTCAGTTTGAAAAAGAAAGACGCAAATCACTGAGGTGAGTACTGACACAAACAACCTCGTACCCAGGGTTTGTCGTCACCCCGCCACCTGCCAACGAGGTTATTAACAGAAACTGTTGAATTCTGTCGCATTCAAGACTTTGCTGCCAAACCTATTTATTTTAGCAATCGTTGAAATCAAGTTAACAACTATGGACACAGCTACGTGCTTTCTATTGAGTATGAAGGCATAAATTGCTCGGGATTGTTTCGGTTAACATGTATTTTTATTATTTTTTTTCAGAGCTGAAAGAAATGCTGAGAAAAGATAACACGATAAATTATAATCATCGAAGTGATTAGCTATATAGTTCCGTCCTGTTATCAGTCCTTGCTCACTACGAAAAACCAAAAACAAGCTGCATATCTTAGCTAGATCTTATGCTGGTGCGTGTTACGGGCTCGTACGCGCATGTCGATTCCAGTGAATCCTGAATGATTCATAAAAAAAGAACTTACAAGCAATGTAACATCAAGATATGGTTATTAGCAATTAGTATATACCAAACCAGTGAATAGTGCTTTTCGCGCGCGCTGATTGGCTAGCTCGGAGGTGAATAGCAAGTACTATTCACCTCCGAGCAAAGCAAGATGACTTCTATGAGTAACTTCGGTTAAAAAAGCGGGTTTTGATCCATAAAAGAAGCCGCTGTACTTTCAACTGTACCAGGTCAGAACAATACTAGGTTAAGCGATGTGTATTTAAAACTTTTTAAGCGTTTCCTTCAACAATACGATCGATAAAATGTGGTACAAAATATTTTGTTTACCTTCGCCGAGTACACGTACGCAAAATTAAAACGTTCAAGTCTGAATTTTTTCCAAATATACACGGTCAGCGTCCAACTAAGAAAACTAAGTAAATTTCTTACCTGCATCTCTGTTTTAAAGCCAGTAAATCCTTGAAGTTGTTTTGGTCGTGCTATAAACGATTTTGGCAAGTTGTTTTCGGCTCGGCCATATAAAGTCACGCTGGAGACTAAAATATTTAGGTTTGCACCGAAGATCAACTTCAACTGCTGTGGTTTTCCAATCCTCTTCCACTGACTCTCCTCCAGTCAACTAGCTTAGCAGCCGTATTAAACTTCGGTCAAATCCAGTCCGCGTATTCTTGACATTCACGGTAGTTCGCCGCATCTTGTGATAGTTGGCCATGTTCTAAACGAGCAGGGGACTGGGTACGAACATATTTTTTCTTGGTACAAACATTCAATATTGATTGAATTGAAAATGGGGCACGTCATCTGAAAGAGCATCCAAAAAATTAGTAAATTTACCAAATTTGATGGTTATTGGTTTAAACGCAAAGGCATGGTACACTTTTAAAAAATATGTTCGTACCCAGTCCCCTGCTCGTTTAGAACATGGCTAATTCAATGAACAGTTTTTTGCAGCATGTTTCATGACTTCACGGACGTTTCTCAGGCTATAGTGACCGGCACAGGTTGTGTTCACGAGTAAATTAAACAGTTAAATTGTGTTTTTCCAGGTTTTTCAGTAGTGAAAATAAAGTAAAGAACAATTTTCCGCTTGAAATCGTCCAAATCCATTCAACAAACGAAACACGTTGCAAATTTATTTCCGTCGATCGCCTGTGTAGTGTTGTCATGTGACTTTTCCCGCGCTGTCGTCTTTTCGTGTGCGCAGTGTTCAGTACTTTGAATGGCTTTCTTTCACGGTAAAACTTTTAATTTTAGGCCGGCTATTCAACTGGTTTGGTATATACTAAAACAATTATTCACCTCAGTGTCGGTGAAAAGCGGCGGATATCCACCGCTGTTCACCTCCACTTCGGTGAATAATTGTTAACTATCAAATAGCTCTCTTCTCACGCGCGATTGGTCTAAATATGTCACGTGACAATCAAAACTAAAGAATATCCGACAAAATTGTGATTTACTTCACTTTTCAAATTGCCTTTTTACATTGGCAAATAATTTGCTAAATTGAATAGAATTGAATGTTTTAATAGACTACAATATTTTTTAATGCTAACGTTTTGACTTTAAACAGCGTGGCCGAAATCTCCCAAACAATGCGGCCTTGTGTGAAAACAAGAATCGTTTTTTAAAAAACCTTTCGCTTCTCGGATGATAAAATATCCGTGCATTTTTGTTTGTGTAACATCCTTTCCTTAAATGGGTGAACGCGT
Organism: Meandrina meandrites; assembly: GCA_963693305.1. Taxonomy (NCBI): domain Eukaryota; kingdom Metazoa; phylum Cnidaria; class Anthozoa; order Scleractinia; family Meandrinidae; genus Meandrina; species Meandrina meandrites. The sequence goes on from OY855903.1 coordinate 57,457,299, forward strand.
TGATTTTTATGTGCCGTTGTGTTTAATCGTCGGGGTTTTGTGTACATGGATTGTACAGCAAGTTGATGTACAAATTGACGCTATGATTTTACAGTGAAACGAACTCAACCGGGGCCACCCAACATTTTTTTAGCCAATCAGAAGGTAAGTTTAGAACAAAAGAATTGGGCTTCCTTCATCAGCAGGCCAATCACAGTAAGAGGCAAATTCAACTGCTGATGAACGAACTCCAATTCTTTTGTTCTAAGCTTGTCTTGTGATTGGCTAAAAAACGTTGGGTGGCCCCGGTTGAGTTCGTTTCACTGTAGAAATCAATTGTCTGAAAACACCAGCAACAATATGCTCGACAGAAGTTAAAGCAGAGCAGAAGGTTAAGCGTGTTCTTTGCTACAGATTTTAATGTTTTGCAAAGATGGTGTTTTTACAAAGATTTTAATGCTATTTTTACAAAGTGGCATGTTCCTTTGGAAGTGTCGAGAGTGAATACCACTCTTGGTTTAAGTTATTTCAAATTGAGTTAAAAAAAAAGTTTGTGTGTTTCATTTTTACAACTTGGTACTTGTTTACTTTGTAAGTATTATTTATTGGTAGAAAAATTGAAACTGAATTGTGTTGTTTATTTATGTTAAAACTACTTTAAAGTAAAGATTTTTATAGAACCGCTCGTTGTATAGCAAGATATAATGGCATTCTTTATTCATAATGTAAAAATTGGAGTGTCTCTAGCTAACTATATAATATTTATTTTAATATTTATTGCAGTTATTTATTTCTACATTAAAGAATTTATTGTAGTAACTTTTCGGAATAAGGTCTCTTTTTCGCAACGGAATTTTAAAATTAAAAGTGTGAAGAAATGTTGATTCTTCTTTGTGTTTACCTGGATGCATTGCTGCGTTATTCAAGTTTGCAATGATTTAGAGAATTCGTGTGCGCTTATTGTTCGAGAGCTATTGTCGATGTGGTGGATTTGTTAAATACTCGTCGTGCGCTGTTATAATTCACAACCTGGTTGGTGTACTGTATTAATGCCTGGCAAAACGAGGAAACGTGTTTCCAAAAACACCCGAAGCGCGCGCGTGTTTCCCCAAGGTTTTCCAGTTTTGCCACACGGGAAGCATTGTTTCTTGTTTCCAAGAAGCAAAATTTGTTTCTGCTACACGTGTTCGTGTTTCCGCGCGGCGTGGAAGCATGGCAAAACGAGGAAACAATTACGGTAACGTGTTTCTACGTTTTGCCAGGCCTTTAGAAAGCAGGGAGGGCGAGAGTTGAACACACGGGCGGGCTTCTTCCTTTCTTTTTTTTCACTTTTTCCCCTCTGACGTGTTAATAAGTGCTTTCCATTTATTATTTTGCTCAATATTCATGCATTATGTTACTAATACCCACGCTTGCCTAAAGCCCGCGTTCATTTCGTAAAAACGACACCATACGATTTCTAGGTAATGTTTTGAAACAATTCAAATCAGAAGTCCGATATTTGTCGAGTATTCACGTGAAAAAAAAAAACACGATAGATGTTATCTTCTTTGGTTCCACTGTCGGTTCGCATCGAATGCCAAATGAAGTTCATCGATACAAGTTTTCATCGCTTGCTGCTCTTCTTTTGACATCATAGCGAGGATTAAGTATTCTTTTTTGTTTCTTTCCATTTTCAATCTTTTAATGTGCGTTAACACTCCAATGGATTTATCGATCGACTTTGGCAGAATAATTTTGCTCCAAAATCGAGATATGGCGTGCAAAATAGCTTGCGGGCTCTTCTTGAGCCCGTAATTATACTGTTGGCAAGTTTGTTGCTTCTAACTGAAAATTGCGCAATTCCTGCAAACTTTACAGCCCGTTAATTCATTTACTTTTATATCCCAGCGAGAAAGGAAATGGAGATTCGAGCCTAGCACGTAAGCAGACTTCCTAGTGGGAAAAAAAAAACACGAAAAACAATTGGAAAAGCCGAACGCAAGATATTCGTCCCCAGACTGCGCTCGACTAGGGGCTCCTTAACAGACCTTTTCGCGCAACACTTGATATCGCGCTTTTTGGGTTAAACATGCCGGGAATTGCAGAAAAACCGCTGTAAAAACAGGTAGTCCCACCCGAAAAGCTGTTTTAAAATTCATAAATCGCCGACTGCCTTTCAGCCTCATTCTCAAGGCGGTCCGGGGCTGGTCGCTCACCGTCTCTTACCGAGAGCCAGAGCCGTCTGAGAATCGAACTGTCTCAATTCTGGCATCAAGATCATTGATTTTATCTGCATTTTATTGCCTTTTTTACGTGGAAAACGTCTGGTCGAGATATACTTCTGAAAGGAAACCAAATTTGAACAAGAACGGCTCATGCTGCTCTCCAAAACTGTCTTGATTTACTCCTGAATTATTGCGAAATTGAGTTTTTGTAAGTGAACCATTGAACGAACATACTGACTTGATCTTTGTTTCATTTCGCAACAATTGATGGCATGTGTGTGAATGAACGAGAAAAAATGTGGACTACAATGTTTACTACACATAAAAAACTTTATTTCACCTCGGATAATCACGAACAAACAAGAGTAGATATACATTCACAGCATAATCATCATTTCATGACATGATGGTTTTTAATTAAACTTTAACATCAACTTATTTTAATTTACTTTACAAAGAGCGGTCTTCACTTTTTTGTCGAACGTAATCCCGAGTACCCTGGGTGCCAGAACCCAGGGTAAATCCCGAGTTGCTTTGATTTTGCTTTACCTTATTAATTTTTGTGATTGGTTTAAAAAAAAGCACGCCACTTTCTCGACCAATCAGAAGTGAAACCAAAACCAATCCGAATCGTAACTCGCCCGCGTTTCGCGTCGACTTTATTTGCTTTGAGTTGACTGATTTGTGATTGGCCAGAGTGGTTTTGGTTTAAACGACACACAAACGAAAAGCTTTCTATAGACCGTTTTCATATGACGTCACGGCAGCCATCTTGGTGTTCCAAAACAAAGAAATTGCGGCCATATCATTGATGTACCAAGCCATTCCTTAATGCAAAAATCGTCTTTTGTTTTAGTTAGCCAATATGGCCGCTGGTCACGTGAATGCAAACGCTCTCTGCACTAAATCTGCATCTTCGTTTTACGGACTGGCTCACACTCCCCTGTTAAATAGTAAGGTGCAAAGAACGCGTAGGATCTTGACCTCGCACCTCGCCTGTTTTTTGCTTTTTTTTTAATCGGGTGCTTCCACATAAATGTATCTTTGATGCAAAAATTAAAAACAAGGGAAGAAGAAAACGTCCCGTGACCTGAAATGACAATATCGACGTGAGAATGGACAGGTTCCTTGGAATCACTTACAGAATTACTACTAAGATTGAAGATATGTGTGAAGAAACATAACGAAGCTGTGTGCGGACAAACTCTGTATGCATGTATTAATGGATGACATAAGTACAAATGTTGTCGAAATTTTTCACTTATTTTTGACACACTGCCGAAGACCTTATTTCATAGCCCACCAATCGACTGGTGGCTTGGTAACTTTATCTACAAACTAAAACCTAAATTATCTAATATGTTACTATGTTAATAAACACGTGTCTTTGAAAGAACTACCCCTTCAGCAATAATATCAAAACACTACTGGTTGCTGACTACATATTCATGACAAGCAGTTGACTAGACCATTTCTATAATATATACGCAAATTACTTGCGCCATAATAGGTAATTCACAGAAAAATATTTAACAATTATTCCATGAGCGCGCATTGGCTATAACTATCTCATATCCAACAAACGCGAGTGGAATAATTGTTTTATTAAATAACACCCAAAGAATTACAATATTTCAGCTCCCTGGCTATTCGCGTACACCATCATATTTTCTCCATGGTATATGAGCTCGTATACAATGGCCTGCAAACCAATCAAAACTTAAGAATTGCAATATATAATGGCTGCCTTTTAAATCAAATGCGTTAAGCACCAACACTATATACAGGGAACTACAGATGTTTTTGCTTTTTCCTACATCTAATTATGAAGGAGGGTCCCAATGGAATGAGTCAACCGACGGTGAAATTATTAAAAAAATAAACATAATATTCTTATACTAGTAGTTTGTCCGTCAATTGATTGACGCAAATTTAAGCACTAAGAGTTAAGATGATTAACGATTAATTTTTCTTCGATCCGCACTAAAAAAAACAGCATTTTATCACAATTTAGGGCAGGTGAGCAATGATACTTCAAGACCTTCCCTAAGGCCCTCGAAAACGAAGAAATATTAATGCGGAACATTGTCGCGGAGGCATTGTATCCCTGTAATTGTTTCTCCGTTTGCGCGCACGAAACATTTGATGCGGGAAGCAAATTCTGTTTCCAAGAAACAAAAAACGTTTCTGAAGTTTTTTCTGAAACATTTTGCTTCTGCGGCAAATGTTTTTCCCGTTGCCGCGACAAGGAAATAATTTTGGAAAACAATGTTCTCTCGTTTGCCAGGAGCTATTGAGGGATGGAGATGAACATTTACTTGGCGTTTTGCATTATAAACATGTACAGTATCAGTAAAATAAACGTTTAAACCAGAGTTGTTATGCTTCAAATACAAAAACTACACTTCATTTTTTTCGTGGAGAGTCATTTCATGGGAAAAGCTGCAGTCTTCGTCTTCTTCCTGCTCATCTGCAAACGGATCTCCATCACAATGTACAAAATAACAAAGGTCCCAAGGAGAGCGAACCAAACAGCCCACGCTGCGACTGGGGCCACGGCCAGGAAGAGCCCGAGAGTGATGTTAATCAGGGCCAGAATGAGACCAAGACGACCCACATTCTTGTGGAAATATTCCCAGATGACTCGGCCTGTTGACCTTGAACCATCAGGATGTTTGTGTGGACGGCTGAAGTGGGAAAAAGAGAAATTGAAAAACAGGTGAATTTTAAGACTATTTGGGAAAATGGACAAACAAAACCGGCAATGCTGAGTAAATAAATTAGACTGCTAATCAATCCGAAGCAGACTACAAACGGACGCCCACTTCCGCAAAACCTCATCGCATTTTCAACCCGACTGCCCCATTAGCAAGGGACTGACCACTGACAAAATTCATTGCTGTTAAACACTTACACTAGGGCATTAAGAGGCTGTGTCAGGCCAATGATCATAATCGCTAGGCCCAGTCCTCCATGAGCAAACTTCAAATGGTCAAATGGAACTGAATATATGGCACAAATGAAACCTGCTAATGCCAACACCAGACCAGACACCTGCAACAGAAAACAGCACTCCGTAAGATTACTTTGTTGAATGCATTTCATATGTTCAATAATACAGCATCAAATATCCAATTTGGCCAGTGTTCGCCCATGATGTACCACATAGCCCATATCTCATTTCCTAAGCACTTTGCTTTCCCATGCTTCCAAGACGAAATGATGTCATAAAATGCTCTGGACATGCACAAATAACTCCAAATTTGCATCACTGAAAATTCTAACATAAGTTGTGATGTTTGTAAAGATGCATGCTCGAAAAATGAGGATCGCCCTTTGTGTTTGTGACTCTGCTAATCACTTCTGCCCCAGTTCAGTCGTAATACTGATTTCTATCAAGGGGCAGTGCATCTAAAAATCTTTAAGCAGCATACCTTAAATCTGTTAAGGCAAATGGCTTTCCTTAAACAGTATGGCACCCCCCTCCCCCCCCCCCCCCCCCCCTCTCTCTCTCTAGCTCTCTTTCCCATACCCGTCCCTGTTTGGAGTCTAAGGGTAGGTAAGGTAAAGTATGCAAACGAGCCTAGTGGCCCATCAGGCCGGAGAGCTCCCGGTTTCCGTAGCATGAAGCGACTAGGAGTATTTCTACTCCCCCCTGGATGGGATGCTAGTCCATCGCAGGGTTACCCCCAGCAGTAAATTCGCCGGTACCCATTTATACACCTGGGTGGAGAGAGGCACTATGAGAGTAAAGTATCTTGCCCAAGAACACAACGCAGTGGCCCGGCCAGGGCTTGCACCCGGACTGCCCAATCCGGAGTCCAGCGCACTAACCATTAGGCCACCGCACCTCCCACTGGAGTCTAAGGGTAAGTTCCTACTTACTTGAAAAATACGATGCATTTTGAACCACCATCCTTCCGGTTCCCTGTGCCGGAAGTAGCGTGCAATGAAGGCCCCAGCTTGAAGCAGGACACCCCAGCCAAGAAACATGAAAATACCATGGAGTGCTATCAGGTTGAAATCTGCTGAGCCACACCCACCGGCAGATGGAGTCTCATCAGCTTCTGAAGCATCACCCTCTAGGAGCCAGATGTCATTGAGTGATCCTTCACCACTGTAAAAAATTTTAGGTATGTCAACTGAATGCCACATGCTGGGGAGGGCGCAGGGTATTGTTTGCAATTTTTTTAACGGTTCCTCGATTTTCTTGAATGAACATGAAATACTCCATATATTCTCTCTTTGCATTTTAGTCTACAAAAGTCAGTATAGAAACCTATATTCTTCATTTTTTTTTCCAACTTTTTTCAGGTTTCTGCTCATTTTGGAAACAAGGTCGCCATTTTAACAATACCGCTGCTTGGTTAATTGCCTCTCCTCTTACCGTGGGACAATGAAGCTGCCAGCCACGAAGGCTAACCTTTGCAGCATTTTCGAATTTTTTCATGTAAAAATATGCATGTAATAAATTACCAAACAAGATGAATAAATGAATAAAATAAATTACCAATCAAGATAGAAAATTAAATTAAAGTTTGTTAGTGGGGTCAAAATCCACTAGCGAGGGGGCTTCATATTCAGGGGCCGCATATCCTCAGATTCAGAACATTGAGAATGACCTGGAGTATGGCCTATTTTAAATTTGTCAGACAAAAGGAGAGGTATGGCCCCACCCCGTCCTCCACCCCACCCCCACTCCCTAAAATGGACTTTATGGGGAGGCTCCACCTGAAAGGGGTAGCCTTTTGGTGCAGTAAGTATATCAAAGAGAAGTGATTTCAGGAGTTGGAACTTTGTGTACATGTACATGTAAGTGGATGATAATTTTCTGTCTGTCATGGACAGCACATATAATATATACTGTCTCCTTCTGCAGTTTTCAGGTAAGGAGATTTATTTTATTTAACAAATCAAAAGATTTTAAATTGCTTACTCTTGGCCTGAACCACCAAACATGATAATCCCGTTATCTGTTGTCACCATCACATGGCCAGCTCGTCTTGCTGGGAATGATGTGCCCTAAAGGAAACAAATTCACAGCAATGTAAACCCAGTTATTTTAAACTTGATTTCATTAAATTTTATTGAAACTATAACATCACCGAGGTATATGTAGTACCTATCAAAAATTTCTATTAGACCCCACCCCACCCCCCTGGCCCAATATCTTGGTCCCCTACCAGCCCCTGTTTCTTTTTCTTGATATATACTCTATATACTCAGTTTATGGTTAGAGTTAATAAAACGGCAAGGCAATTTCTGAACAGTTCCACCTCCAACATGTGGGAAAACAATATACCTCTAAACATACACCTTATTGCAATGACATCATATAAAATGAAAACAGAAAAAAGGTATAACTACAGTAATTAGCTTAATCCTTATTAACAGCTTGCAGCATTCACAAGGAATCCATGCTTTATGTGCAGTCAATTATATATGTATACATGTAAGAAGGAAAATTTATAAACCTGTTGTTAAACTACATATTGATGACTGCTTTCAGAATCATTACACAGCCAAGCCAATGTATGTTGTCTGCCTTAAATTAATTCCTGTCTGCCTTTTTCCATTTTCCGTTTTTCTATGACATTACATTATTGCAATAGTATACATGTACGTGTACACCAAGTAAAAATTATTGTATTTCCTGAAACATCAGGGAACTTATTTCACCCTGTTACCTCCAAGCTTGAAGTTAAAATACAATTATATTTTTTAATTAATTTAACCAGTAGTGAGAAATTCAAGGTTACACGAAAATTCAGTTAGCAATAAATTATACCTCCACTTTTTTCCTTTGCCATTCATCTGTATCGGGATCAAGCACAGCTATCTCATTAGCCTCATATCTGGATGTCTGGAGAAAAAATATATACATATTACAATTATACAGTACAATTATATTATTACAATTATACATTACTGCCAATTATATACAGTACAATTATATATTACAATTATCAGTCAAAATGCCAACTAACGGTATAATTCCTTCTTCCAGAGGGCAAACAAGCATCTGTGGCATTAGTGGAAACGATGGCTCAGCCTCCCAAGAGGGTGGGGGAGGGGTACTAACAGCATGCCTTTTGTATTTTGGTTCCACTTACTGGTAGGGCTCATTAAGTCCTGTTTTGGTATGATGTACTGCTAGGGAGTAGCGTTCCAATTCAAATTTGTCACAGTTTCTAATATTTTCTGGGACAGGGAGGACTGAAAACTTCTTTTTTCTAAGCCATGCACAAAATCAACAAAACAAGTTGTTTAGGCATGATTTGAGTCTGGGCCATGGCTCCTGGGCAGCTGCGGCTGTCACTTATCACCCATCAATCAGAGTCTTCTTATTCACAGGAAATAAAATGAACTTGTCAAGTCCTGAAGAAATGGATTCTGGAATGATACTGACAAGCATTTCTGTCACATTTCAATGGGGTCACCTGCACCAGCATGCACTCCTAAACTCACAATTAACTGGTACTGAAACTAGAGTACTGGATAAATTCTTTTTGCACATGAATAGAAAAACTCAATGGGTTATTATAATTTATATTTGAAAAAGTAAGCAGTTTAATAAATTAGCAGTAAAATGCTGCAATGAAATTCAACTACCACATTGCTACTGCAACCCTCCAAGTTTATTTTTTTCCTTAGTGTCCATTTGGCCACCGATCAAGTTTGGTCGGCAGTGAAAAATTTTAGTCGCTAGATTAAGCTCACGGTTTCAATCCTTCTTCTCAATTTTAGTTGCCAGGCTGGCGACTTGGGTTCCAATTTAGTTGCCAGCTCGAAAATTTTAGTCGCCATGGCGACTAAAATGGTCTTAACTTGGAGGGTTGTAGTGTCAAATTATACAATAAAATATTATTATTAGTTTGTCAGAGATTTTTAGTTTCCGTTATGTATTTCACACATATCAACATACTATATTAAATATAAATTTTATAATTATACAACATGTATAGAATACAGCTGATCACTAAAAATTATAGGCTGTGTTTTCACTAGGACAATTTTAGCTAGATAAAGTCAGAAAAGTCCGGAAACACAGTGAAAACACTTTAGTGTTTAGCGAGTTAACAATGCCAACTGTTTTCACAAGGAAAAACCACGGGTTTTCTCGCCTTTACGACAGGAAACTCACGCAGAGTTATACTACCTCACAAGATGGTTTAACTTGTCCCGACAAATTCCACAGCCAATCGCATCGCGTTGACAGATGCCTGCCAAACAATCTGGCAAAATTATTTTCCAGACGCTCGCCTTGTGGTTCTTTCGAAACAAAACCTTGTATGCTAGTAAACATGGCTCACGAATTGCAAAAACATTTCCCGATTCTTTCGCCGTTTTACAATTCCTCCGGGCCTTACCTGTTTCACAGCGTCGGCATGCAGAATCATTTCCCGCATTATGGGCAACCAGCAGTTCTTCAATACCAAATTCCTATGCCACATGCGACACCCTCGACAAGCTCAGCAGTCCTGACTTACACTGCTTACAGCAACGAAAGCGAAAGCTCAACGAAGGAAGAAAATACAAAGCCAGGAGCTACGAACAGGAACCGTGGCTTTAACTGGACATTTTTGAAAGTTGCGCGGATTTGTAATTTGAATCTTTCGAGCTATTAGTGGCTTAACTTTTTTCCAGTGAAAACAGATGTCATGTTTAGCTAGCTAATGTCGGTCTGTAAACAAACACCTGGCAAGAATGTTCAGCTAGTTAATCGGCCTAGTGAAAACACAACCATAAAGAAGAAATTATCACAAAAATCATTGCTTTATGCAATAAGCTATTTTACTTTTAAAAGTGAAAGGTCAGCCAGAAAATCAGGAATATCCTAATACTGTGTAAACTTACCACTAACACAGATTTGCTCTTTTCTGCTCCCCCATACAGCACTGCTCTACGTTTACTACCAGTTATATTTAGTGGCGGTAGCATCGCCATTGACGAGTACATGCGTGGAGTGGAGCACTCTTCCAGGCGAGTCCATTCTGTTTTGGTGGCATCAAATTTCCAGTTATCCTTGGAAGGACATGGACCACCTGTCAATCCACCCCTGCATGGAAGCAATTTCCAATCAATTTCCATATGTTTATAAGTCTACATGTATCTCTCTCAAGCTAATTTTGCACAATAAAAACAAGAGAATTCATGTTTTTGTGCGACAGGTTAATAATAATCGTAACACATAACCACAAGATGTTTATGTGCACAACCATATAATGCATCCATTTTTCAAATAATGAACTTATATTCAACACAAATCAGTTACAAAATACTTCTTAGGGACGGACCATTATTTTTCTGGAGGGGGGGGGGGATGAAAAATATTGAAAAAAATTGTTTGCAGGGCCTAAAAAGACAAAATAAATTGTTTGCAAACATCATATGTGTTAAAAAAATAGTTTGCATAGAAGTCAGAGAAACTTTTTTAATTTTTTAACGAAGACTAGTGAGCAGCACAAGGAAAGACTTCTTGTAGTTGTAAGCTTGTCGTTTATTTCCAACGCGTTTCGTCTCTAACTGAGACTTCTTCAGGGAATGAATACAACTAGCAAAGAAGCACATTCGCGTGCCTAGCTACACCTTCCCATGGAAGTGAATAATAACTAACGCTGTAAACAGACGTTTCAAAAAATGCCTTAATACATAATGTTATTGCGTGTTGTTATATTTTGGGGGGCATACGATTAATGCTAATCGTATGTCCCCCAAAATATAACAACACGCAATAACATATGTATTAAGGCGTTTTTTGTAACATTCGTTTACAGCATATTTTAGTTATTATTCACTTCCATGGGAAGTTGTAGCTAGGCACGCAAATGTGCTATAAATATGCTGTTCTTTGCTAGTTGTATTCATTCCCTGAAGAAGTCTCAGTTAGAGACGAAATGCGTCGGAAATAAACGACAAGCTTACAACCACAAAAAGTCTTTCCTTGTGCTGCTCACTAGTCTTCGTTAAAAAATTAAAAAATTTAAAAAAAAAAATTACTGCCGCCAATCTTCGTAGTGTACGTCGCAGAAAACGAAAAAGATGAGTTCAGAGGTGTTTCTTGGTCGCCACCATAAAATATTGAATTAAATAATGATTGATGGCAGCAAAAGCGAACCTCCTTTTTGTGTCAGATCGTGGTTAAAAAAGATCGAAAAAAAAATTGTTTGCAGGAAGGTATTGTTAGAAAAAAATTGTTCGCAGAGGTGCATAGATAAAAAAAAAAAAGTTTGCAGAGAGAGATTTTTCATCCCCCCCCTCCAGAAAAAAATGGTCCGTCCCTTACAAAAACACTACAAAATGTAATTTACGATACACTATTTACAAAAACAGTTGTTCATTTACATTTGCACTACCATTGCAAGACATCCCGTTATTCAATAATATATTCAGTGATCTCACCAACAGGGCATCAAGTTACCAATTGAAAAACGAAAATGGGAGGCGCAAATGAAGCCAATTTCATTTCCCCTATAGGTATATATGGCAAATATAATCCATCTCCTCTGCCCTCTCCTGCCCCCCACCACCCACCCACACACACACACCTAAGAAAAGACCACATATCAAACTTGATGGTACAAATCCCATGATCTTCCCCAGGTGGGGGGGGGGGGGGGGTCCTGTATGAAAGGGACGGGTATGATCATCATCTGGCTTAGGAATGTAAATTTCAGATTTTGATCTCACTTTGGGTGTCCCGGCAAATTCCAGTATTTTAGCCATTAAGGTCTTATTTAGGGTTCCCGCTGGACCTCTAAAAAAAGTAAATTTCCACCCCAAAAACTCATTCGCACCTTCCCTATTCACTTAACGTTTGCAATTGAACCCTCCAGCGAAGGGGTGACCCGAAAAGACTGATCCCCGGTCCGTGGACCCCCACTATGGACCGGGTCCATTGACTGCTTACGGACCGGTCCACGGACCTCCTTTACGGACCACCCCCAAATTACACACAAAAACAAAGTGACATGAAAGTGATAATTACCGGTTGTTAGGATAGACCACTCCTGTCGGCGTCGGCGAATTCGACCATTTAATATGCTTCGTAAGTTTAACCAGATTTAAAAAGGCACAAAGATGAGATGATGAAGGCAAGAAAAGAAAAATTCTTACCTTGCCAAACGTGGTTGAATTTGGCCACCAAAGATGTGTTTTCAGCTTGTTTAAATTTGTAATTCTGATGACCAATTCAGTGTTTCTAATTTGTGAAGCCTGGGACGAGTTCATAAACCCGTGAGAGACTGGGCCAAACAAAATGGCGGAGGGAAAGAAAGCACAAATAGAGCCTAGTTGTCGGTTGTCAAGGCACTACAGTCCTCCCTACATTGCTGAAGTGAGGAAATGGCAATGTGTAATGCATTCGTGCCCAAGGGTGACCTAAAGTCTGTTAAATCTGGTTAAACTTACGAAACGTAATGGTCGAATTCGCCGACGCCGACAGGAGTGGTCTATCCTAACAACCGGTAATTATCACTTTCATGTCACTTTGTTTTTGTGTGTAATTTGGGGGTGGTCCGTGGACCGGTCCGTAAGCAGTCAATGGACCCGGTCCGTAGTGGGGGTCCACGGACCGGGGGTCAGTCTTTTCGGGTCACCCCCAGCGAAGTTATCTGAAGTGACTTGTTTACCGATTAACCCCTGGCCAGTATTTGTTCAACAACACACGATATCACTTACCCCAAACAGCCTCCATACATGACAAGTTCATCGGGTTTAATCACTGTTCCGGAGTGTAGGCAACGGGAGTGTGGATAGTTTGGGTTGTAGTTGTTCGAGCCGGAAAATTTCTCCTGCCACTCATCTTTGGCGAAGTCGAACTTGAAAGTGTTGGAGTAACGAGTTCCGGAGAATCCGTGAGTGATATAAAACCCGTTCCCACCTTTTCCATCGTCGAAGATTCCACCGGCGGAGCCATAACGCTCTTCTGGCTTCACTTTAGAGTCCTTACCGAGCCTTGTCCATTTCTTCAACGAAAAGTTAAAACGGAAAATATCGTTGAAGAAACGCCTCGGTAAATCGCCTTCGCCCGCAAATTCACCTGTCGCTACGTAGAAATTATCGCCCTCAGTTCCGTACACCATGCTAAAGCGCCTCTCTGGAATAGATACTCCATCGCTCTCGAGGGTAGCGCCTACTTCCGTCCACGTTTCTGACCCCAAATCGAAAATCCAAGTGTCACCGTAATTCTTATCACCTCTGCCGCCAAAAATAACCAACTGGTTTCTCGCTTTGTCGAAGCCGATGGACGAATCTCTCCGAGGCGCGGGAAATTGATCGGATTTGTTCGTCGCCGATATTTGTCGCCATCTGAGCTGCGAAGAAGCGAGAGGGACTAGCAGCAAAAGAATCGCAGCTCTTAACATGTTGCAAAGCTTCGTCAAAATGATGAATCTACAGCGATTCCTGTGTAAGCTTTTATAGTGTGCGGAATATATGCATCGTTAATAGCACGCAATGTTATGATAATTGTGTTGTTATTATGTTGCAGGGGCTTGGTAATATCTGTCAGCCCTCTTCACGTCACCGTGACATGACAAAAAGTAAGAAGATCATGCAAGCGCATTCAATAGCAAAATGTTTGAAAAATTGGCGTACGGCTCGTTTTAAGACATGTTTTTTACTCTGTTTGGCAAGGTTTTAGTTTGGTTCAGGGAAAAGAGTGAAAAACAGTATTCACTCACGCGTTACGTTACAGGCTTCGCACGGAATATGCAAATGTAAACAACCCGATCATAGTTTTGCAAAATTCGATTTTTGTCGTTACCACTGAATAAATAGCTTTTTAACCAGGTGTAAAATTCATCATTTTCTTCATCAAAAAATGCAAATATATATTTTTTTTTATCAGGTCGCATTCTGCGATAATACGCGATGACGTTGCTCGCTAATGCTGTGGTTACGGCCAAACAAAGTTGAGTTGTTGTTTGCGTAATCCGCACCGTCATTGTAATATACTAATACGAAATATTTTTGTTCTTTGTAAACAATCTATTAACGATACAACTAAAAAAAACGGATTCCGCAAGAATGCTCTGTCATCGCTGACAAGATGCTCTATTTTATTTTTATGTGATTATTTATTCTTTATTTTGATTTTTTTTAGTTGAAATCAGCATATATAATTTTAGTATAGTTTATGCATAACGCATTTTTCAAACTTTACATTTGCCTTTTTCTTAGATGAAAGCTGATTGATATATGGCCCATTTATATTTATAAGCCGCTCATATCTTGTGATACAAGCTATTGACATACGTTGTCCCGCCGGTGGTTTATACCCTTCGTTTCTAGCGTCTGTTTGAATGAGGGAGCCGTGAAGTGCAATCTCTGTCGCAGTGTGCACAGATGAGGTGCTGACCACTACATTCATGCGACACGGTTTCTCCTCTGCTTGCCTCGCCCGCTTTTCTATCCAAACCCGCACTTCTCGTGTCCAAGCACATCTGTAACTGAAAACAGCTGTGACCGTTTTCTACAATGTTGCTCGTATGCGTTCGAAAAAAAAAACATTTGATCAACTTTAGGAAAGCAATACTGCAAGGTATAAATAAGCCGATGATAATTAATCAGAAGCTATTTTTAACTGAATTTAACTGATTGTTATTTTTTTAAAACTGATTTTTGGCTCGGCTACACTGCCGCCATTAGGGGCCAGTGTAGCCGAGTGGTTAGAGGGCTGCATGGACTTGAAATTTCGAATCCCGTTCTCGGACAACTAGCTGGTGTTGTTCTTGGTATTCCCGAGTTCAACTCCTCGTCTACATTTGCAAAATGCCAACTGGTCTGCCTCCTGTCAGTTGGGATTTTTAACAATGTTATGTTCATTTAAAATATTTGTTTCAGTGTTTATTCACATCGTCCCTGAAAAGCCCCACTCAGGGAGTAATCAATTAAGCATTTGTTGTAGGCGATGGCCATTGCCAGGAGACGATGAAGATGACTTGTGATTAGTTGGAGTGATCACTTTGGTTTTGGTTTTACGACACTCAATCAGTGAAAACCACTCTGTCTATCAAGAGGCCCAAGACGGAACTTTTTAGCTCTAAAGACTAAATTCTGCATCGTAACCGGATGTCAAGTGGAACTTTGCGGTTGACAGTACTTCCTTGGGAAACTTGGATTTG
Source organism: Meandrina meandrites (assembly GCA_963693305.1). Classification (NCBI taxonomy): domain Eukaryota; kingdom Metazoa; phylum Cnidaria; class Anthozoa; order Scleractinia; family Meandrinidae; genus Meandrina; species Meandrina meandrites. The sequence goes on from OY855903.1 coordinate 57,472,612, forward strand.
TTAAATCGGAGATGACTACTGAAAAAAAATTGATGACGGCGAAGCTACAGCCTATAGGGCAAGTCCTTAAAAAATCTCTCGATATGTGAACGCTTTTTGAGTTAATATGACAAATTCTACCAAGAATGTAGTTCGACAACACCTATAAGTGAGAAGAATTGGGCGAATCTTTCTTCCACTCTTATTTTTCCGATAATAAAAGTGTGGCCAAAAAGAGGCTAACATTAGCAAGAGTTGACACTTTCTGTCTGTCTGTCAAATGGGGACTCGGCTGGTGGCTAGTGTTGACCTGCATTAGCGAGAGCCTGAATGAAAGAGCGAGAAGTTTGAACACTCGGCGTCGAACCAAATTCTCATCAAAAGTTTATAATATTGTTAATTTCTGTTGTTATATAACAAAGCCTTAGAATGAACGATGCTATTGATGCTACGGAAAACCCCAAGAGTTTCTCAAATAAAAATCTATCGGAGAGGCGCAAAGGACTCATTGGGCCCCGCTGGGCGTTTGAAACTTGACCTAAAGGACCCGGTGTTCATTTGACGTTTGCAGTTTATTCGAGCTCGTTGTTCATTATGTTTTTACTTAATATTTAAGCAACCATATATCTTAACTTTATATCTACAGCTTATTATATCTCAAATATATCAGGGGTGGATCTAGGGGAGGGTGCTGAGGGTGCACCCCCCCCCCCCCCCCCTCCAGAGGGTTCCAGAGAGCCCGCTTTTCTTTTGGTCAGCACCAAGAACGCGGACTGTCGCCAAGTCCAATGGGAAAGTCCGCGATTTTTGGACTTCCGGTCGTTTATGTTCTGACTGGCTGACAATTGAAAATGAGACTGCGCATGCTCGAAAAATCGGACCTGGCCAGAGTTCGCGTTCTTGGTGCTGACCAAAAGAAAAGCGGGCTCTGGGGACAAGATCGCTCAACGCCATGCTTTCTCGTCCCCAGAGGCCAAGATCCTTCTAGTCTAGAAAGAAGGATCGCGACCTCTGGGAACGAGAATGGCTCAACACTGAATTTGATTGAAATTTTAGGTTTAAAGAGTCGATAAAGAAGGGGAAAGAAGAACAAAATTATATTTTGGGAACAACAACAGACAGTTGATACAAACCCAAGAGCACCCTAATTTGTCACCCTAATTTTTCATATTTATCGTTGTATTTGTTTTCTATTTTAATTTTTTTAACAACATAATTTCTGTTATTTTTATTTTATTTCGACTTTTCTTTTTCTTTCTGAGGGCCACAAGTTTATCTGTTTAATTACTGTCAAGTTACCATCTTAAAATAAAGTCTTTACTTACTTACTAGTGGACAGTTTTGGTGTCCAAGTACTAATTTTTAACTTCAAATTCTAGTTTTAGGCAAAGTCTGTATACGAGCCAAGTGGCCCATCAGGCCGGAGCTTATCCCGGTTTCCGTAGCACGAAGCGACTAGGAGTATTTCTACTAGTTCGTATAGTGTGATCGTCCGGGTGAGAGTAGTTCTGAGAAGAACTGTTGTTGGTGACTGACGTTTCGACAACCTGTGCGGAAGTCATCTTCAGAGTCAAGTGAAGAGTTGTTGTCAGTGGGTGATGTTATAAGTCTGGTCCGTTGAAACTGATTGGTCAGTTTAGCCGTGATGTTATTGGCTGTAAGACTCGTGTTCAGTCCGTCAACAGTAATAGGTCAGTTTCGATCCGTCTATTGTTAGTCAAATTAAGTCGTTCTGTTTGTGGTCTGTTCGTCGGTTTTGTTTATGTCGTTAATTAGTCGTTTGTAAGGTGGCGGCAGTTGTTGACATCTGTTGATAGGCGTTAGTTCTAAGTTTGTGTACCAGCTTTCTAGAGTCAGTCGTTGAAAATAGTTCGTACTGTAGGTTAAACATTCAGCAGAGTCCCAGTCAATTTTGTGATTAGTAAGTCGGTGGTGTTCAGAAATGTGATTGTTTACATCACCATTTCTAGTCGCTCGTTTGTGTTCAGTAAGTCTCGTGTTGAGGTTTCTACCAGTCTCTCCAATGTAGGAGGCTTGGCAGTCGGAGCATTTGATCTTATAAACCGCTCCCTGTCTGTTGTTAGGTTCGTCCCTGTCTTTAACGTTGGTCAGTAAATGTCGTAACGTAGTTGTAGGCTTGTGAGCTACACGGATATTGTAAGGTTGTAGAATCCGCGCGATGGTCTCAGAAGTACCCTTGATGTAAGGTATGGTCGCTGTAGTAACAGATGTAGGGTTCTTGTTGGTTTCTGTAGTTTCAGTAGTACGGTGAGTGTTCCGTCTAACGAAGTCGGCGTTGTAGTTGTTCTTGTAGAAAACACGGTCAAGGTATTTGTTTTCGTCAGATAAACTGTCTGTTGTGTCACAAACCAGTTGCGCTCGTCTCGTCAAAGTCTTGATAGTCGTAGCTTTGTGAGAAGTCGGGTTGTAGGATGATTCGTCCAGTAATCTGTCGGTATGTGTCGGTTTTCTGTACACTGTGGTATGTAGTTCGTTGTTGTCGTGGCTTACCAGACAGTCTAGAAATGGAAGTTTTCCATCTTCTTCGATCTCTCTGGTAAACTGAATGTCGGCGTGCTGTTCGTTAAGGTGTTTGTGAAAGTCGTCAATTTCGTCTTTGTGTACGGCGGTAAAAGTATCGTCAACGTAGCGTAACCAGAGCGGTATCGTTTGTCGGCAAGTTGCAAGGGCGCGTTCCTCGATGTTTTGCATCACAATTTCTGCGACAACAACGGAAACCGGCGAACCCATGGCTGTTCCGTGCAACTGCTTGTAGTGTTTTCCGTTGTACTGAAAGTAAGTCGATGTAAGGCAGAGGTTCAGTAAGTCCATGATGTCATCAGTCGGTAACGGTAATGTAACAGTAGATTGTTGGATAGCGGTCTCAGTGCACTGTAGAGCCAATTGAAGTGGAATACTGGTGAACAGTGATTTCACATCAAAAGACACAAGTTTGTAGTCGTCAGGTATCTGTACCGTCTTGATGGCGTCAATAAAGTTCTCAGTAGATTGTAGTTTACGTCTCGATTGTTCAGTAAGGGGTTGCAGTATGGTCGTGAGGTATTTGGACAGTTGGTACGTAGGGGACCCACAGAACGAGACTATGGGTCGCATAGGAAAACCAGGTTTGTGCAGTTTCGGTAGTCCGTAGAGTTTCGGTGGTTGTGGTACTGAGCACCTCAGTCGGTAGTAGCGTTTCGTGTCAAAAGCGTCGGTCTTTTTGAGCGTAAGTAGTTTGCTGTTGAGTTTACGTTGTAGTGCTGGCGTCGGGTCGCGTTTAAGTTCTTCGTAAGTTTGTTTGTCGTTAACAAGTGCGTCCATTTTGTCGTAGTAGTCAGTCTTGTCCATAACAACAGTAACACGTCCTTTGTCGGCTGGTAGTATAACAATGTTCTGGTCGTTTTTCAGTCGTTTCAGTGCTTGTTGTTCGTCTTTAGTTAAGTTGCTGTCAGGTATAGAGGCTGACTGTATCGTGGAAGCAATTCTGCTTCTGATGTTATCCTTGGCTGGTTCTGATAAGTCTCGTTGACGAGACAGAACCGCCTCAACACTAGATACAATAGTCTCGGTCGGTATACGTTTAGGCGTTACTGAGTGTTTAAGTCCGTATGACAGTACCTGCGTCTCAGTTTTGTCTAGGGGACGGGAAGAAATATTCCTGACCCAGTTGTCGTCAGTTTTCTGTCGTTTTTTGTCTTTGTTATGTTGAAGTCGCGTTAGTTTTCGTTGGTGTTCAGTGCGAACACGGTCTGTCGTTTTGTCGGCTCGTTTGTCGGCAATAGTAGTAACAGTGTCAAGTAAATTAGTCGGTAACAGTTGTTTGAGTTTGTCAAGTCGTTGTTGTATTTTGTTGTTGTAGTGTTTGAGTCTTCTGTGACAGTCGTTTATCCGCGCTTTGACCAGTCGTCTGCAGGTGGATTTGACGATCTGGATGGCCTCTTGTGTGTTCAACGGCGACTTAAGTTTAAGTCCAGCTGGAACGAGACCGAGATCTTTGCAGCGGTGGTTGAACCAGAGTTGTTGGTGTATTCGTCTGACAATACTTACGTAACTGATGTAGTTGTTCGCAAGTCGTGGGGATGCTAGTCCATCGCAGGGTTACCCCCAAGCAGTGAATTTGCCAGTTCCATTATACACCCGGTTGGAGAGAGCCATAATGAGAGTAAATTGTCTTGCCCAAGAACACAACGCAGTGCCCCGATCAGGGCTCGAACCCGGACCGTTTGATCCGGAGTCCAGCGCACCGACCATATCATTGGGAAAAGCTATATTAAAAGTTATATTGGCTGCAGTACGTTTACCAGCAGAGATTCAGTTTTCGTCGATTATAAAAGTGAACAATGAAACCTTACATTGCTAAAACAGAACTAGCTGTTTCTTTGGCCTGATACCAAATCATCATTTAATAGAAATTGAAGTTAGAAAAAACAGCTTTCCGGCCTGAAATGGCTTCGGGACATTTGTGAAACGCACGCGCGGCAGAGTCCAGGTACTTGGTTCTGACCAAAAGGAAAGCGGGCACTGTGGAAGAGATTCTCTGACAATCAAGAATGACCGGGACAGAGGTCGTGATTCTTCACGCAGGGGCGTAGCTAGGAGGGATCCTGGAGTGCCCGTGACCATCCCCCGCCTTCTTTATGAGATAATTTTTTAAGTAAACAACGTTAACGTGCAAACCTTATAATTCAGGTAGCGAAAACGCGCGAATCCGAAAAATCAACATGCCATTAATTTTTTTTAGTGCTAGATAGTTACATACTCCAACATTTGTAATGGACACTATGAAAGTACTCTGGGTGTGACACCGCCCCCCCCCCCCCCCCCCCCAGCCCCCTAGCTACCTACGCCCTGTCGTGGTTCCTCTGACCGTTTCACTGATCGAGCATGATTAAGCGGGCTTTTCGTTCTTACACACTAGTTTGAGTTCTACAATTTTAATTATTCAAAATAAGTGAATGCAAGCAATTTAGAATTACGTCCGAGGTGCATTACTAACAACATTAGGCAAATTATGATTATAAGTGATTTTCAGGAATCACAGGAACATTTTGTTTGGGAAAGAATAAAGATAACTAACACACTGACCCCACGTCACACGACACAACTTCGATCCATGATGTCAAGAAATTCCACACACTTCTAAGCTCTTTTTAAATATTTATTGAGAACCTACAAGCAACTATCTACATATTTTGAAAGCTGTGTACAATCCACTGAGTCTCCTAGTTTTACTTTTGGCGGCTGGGTAGTTTCTGGCTGATAACAAAGCTGGAACGTGTTTACTACAATTTGGCTTCATTTGCATTTTCCCGTCAGGTCCTTGGACACTTTATAACATAAAAGATACTTTATCCTGCCTGCTTGACCGTAGCAAAGATAACGTGCTTAACAGCTTTTTGACCGATATGTACACAGGAAAGTCAGATCCGCCTCAAGAGATGAGCTACCTCTTATAATTTAACAAATGTCAACATTGAAAGTGCAGATAGCGGTTGTGACATTTTGAAACTGTAGCGCAAAACAGAATCTCAATAATTTAAGACGTCAGATATACAAAGCGTGTGTATGAATTGGATGACAGGAACTACCAACATGCCAAAATATACATATGTACATGTATTTAGCTTCAAACTATTCTTTCAATACTTTTCTTTTAAAAATTACAACAGATAATTTCAGATAATTTTATAAATCTCTCTCTGAAGTACTCGGAGTCTATCTACGTCTAACGCAACAAGAAACACAACGTCCTACGCACAACTTCCTCACCGGTATGTAGATAAACCAGTCAGATCCGGCTTTAGAAACGAACTTACCTCTTTTAAATTCGACAAGCAAGTATAAACATTGAAAAGAGAGACACTGACATTTATTTATTGACGTAGTGTTTCCTTTTAAAAACGTCAGCTTTTATATTCCTGAGTGGCAGGAAATGCCCAACTCAGCGCTTGACAAAAATCTCTGTTTTATTCCATGGTCGTTCTCGATTTCATTTTCATTTTGACAAGAAAACTGAATTTTATGTGCTCTTTATGTAGCTTTTTACGGTCAGCAAGAAACAAACATAACGTTTAATAAAAAAGACTGCAAAATCCTGTGCAGAGACATGACCTCACAATTTCAAGAAATTTTTACAGATGTAAACAATGACCAATAACTGTACTTGGATATTATACTTCCATTAAGAATCAAATTTACAAAACCTTTGTACATGGCTGAGTGGCAGAAATTGTCACCCAGCCTAAAAAACTTTCAGTTTTTAAATCAATAGTTCCTTCCTTTTCCGTTAGTACTTGACATGATAACAAAACTTAATATAGATCTATAGATCTTTTATCATTTTTTGCGGTAATGAATTTAAGACTAAATATACACTGACAATCAGCACGCCACGAAATCTCGCATAGAAAAGTTTTTGATGACGTCTCCCACGAACAAAGAGCATTCACAAGAAAAGTATATGTTAATGTATATCCTAGTGCGACCCTCTTTATGCAAACAGACTGCCTGGCTAAAAGCCGACAGAAGGCTTTTTATTAGAAGCTCTTCCCGCGGGCGTTTCTTAAGGGCTCATTGACCTGATAAATACTTTCTAATCAACTATATAATCAACAACATATCCATTGTACCTGCGATTTGTTTTATACCTATGACGCCCAATATCGTGTAATGACCTTCTGGAGATGGATCGAGAATCAAATTAACACCGCCTAGCGTAAACACAACGACATAAAGAAAATTAAAATTCCAACTGAATGCATTTGATTAGAATTCAGCACATGCTTGGCCGACATATTCACTCTCGCAAGTGCTGACCGCGGAAATTGACACGAACACTATTTTTTTTTATCCAAATGGCCAAAATATGAAATAAAAAAGTGTAGCCATACAATCGTTTTGGAGCATTTGAAAGCTTCATGATACAGAACATGCATCTTTGAAAACAAAATTATAGGAGGGGATTCAGGGACCTTAACTTTGCGATTGTTAGGAAAAATGGCGTTTCTTACTTCTTTCAAGTGTGATTTCTTTACTGAAGAAATAAGTTTATTATCCTGAAAAATATATTCGTAGCTTAATTCAGGAATTGTTCATCACCTTATTCTTTCACTTCGTCGATTAATACAATTTCCAATTCTATAACTCGCTGTGTTCTCCGATCCGCTAGCTACAATGAGCTTGTCCGCCCGCCTTCCCTGCTCTGGCCTGCTTCAGGTGCATGTGTTCCCTTCCCAGCTCTTTTCTCCACCCAGGTGCCACGGTGTCCTGAATTGTACTTCATTCGTCAGGGACAGGCAGATTATACCGACCTTCAATCGTCCTCTGAATGGTACTCCTGATATCGCTGCTGTTTTGTTTCTAGCCTGCGAACGCAGACGTATTTCCGGCTGTCGCTGTTTGTGTAGGTCACCGTTAAAAGTCCCAACGCAATCCGGCAATATTCCATTATCACCCTGAGTGTTTTCTCTTCCTATGGGATTTTCTCTTGTCTCACTCATTCCAACTCTACCTTGTCGTTAGTATTCAACCGTTTGCGGGCGACTTGAAGACGTACATTTTGTCTACCCTCATGCAGACGGTCTCTTCGGAAGACCACTTCTTTTAATGCATGTCGAAAATCTTTCTTTGCCAATGTACACAGGATTGGGTTTAACAGTGGAGGAATAAAGCCGAGAAATACCAACAGATGGTCCACCCAAGGAGGCATAGGAGAAAACTGTGATGTTTCCATGTGGTCATCAAGTATCATAAAGAAGAATGGTAACCAACAGCCAGCAAATATCACCATCGCGATTAAGAGAACGCTGCGACCTCGCCACTCATGAAGGACCGATCGAGAGGGCTGCTGAAGATTCTTGCTCACTTGACGATCACGCTTGTTGCGTTTAAAGGAAATGTAAAATATGTGTCCATAAATATAGCACATTAATAACAAAGGAATTCCAAAGAAAAGCACAATGCAAGCTAGGCTGTACTTTATATCAATATCTTCGATTGTTTCCTCAAATTCGGTTAAGGACGCGTTCTTGATATTTTGCCAGGACAACTGAATAAGAGAAGCCAGAAGTGATAACAACCAGATGGCAAAAATAGCGACGATCGCTCGCCGTTTCGTTACAAGAAAATGGTAATTAAAGGAGTAAACTATAAAAATATAGCGATCAAATGCAATGAGCAGAACATGGCAAACTGAAGAGATGGCAGTGAATCGAATAAAAATCGTGGACGAGACACAGACATTGATGATGTCTCCAGCCAAACAGATGACGAGGAGAGGAATTCCCACCAGACCTGACATGAAATCTGAAAGCGCCAATGAAGTGAGAAACATGTTGGTAAGTGTTCTCAGTGTTTTCTTTTTGTGGATCAAGAAGATTACGAGGCCATTCACTGCAATAATCAACAGGCCGATGATGCACAAAAGTATGATCAATGGCGGGGGAAGAAGTGTGGCTTCGTCTTCAGGTTCAGTTTCATTGCTTGAGCAGTTTCCCATGCTGCTTGTATTACACGTGGTGAGCGATGCCATAAGATGAGATATGTAAATGAAAAGCCACCAAAGATCCCCTGGATTATTATTTAGATTGGCAAAATTCACCTGTCTTACACATGAAAGCAGAGGCAGTCCATAAATCTCGTTTCACGATCGAATGCCGCAGCTTCTGTAAAGTAAGTTAAATTAAAAAAAAAACGTTTTAAAATGGTCAATCTGAAAACGGAATATATTATGGCAAAAATTGATAACTTGTACATGATACTAAACATACACATCACATTTACTGTAAACACTAGATTTAGGCTTTTGACAAGCATAGTCGATCGGCTTTGCGTTGCGCTGTCTATTAAGGACCACGAGTTAAAGGAAATCGTAAACTACAACAGAAAACATTGAGGTGGAGAAAAATTTGATTTTATCATAAAATAACTTGTCCCATTCCAATAATATCAATGTAGATATTGTTTTGTAGGTTTCATCGCAGCCGTCTTAGGATATCTGCATGAAAAAGAACCTTCCTTGTGGGTGGGCTGTTCTATGAATTAGATTTCTTCAAAAGGTCCTCTGAAAGCGAACGATATATACAACTCTTTAATACAAAAATTGTTTTTACGATTACAATGTCGTGGACGGATTGTGTTTGGGGAATCGCACCTTCTATTTTGACTACCGAGGCATACGGAGACAACAACATTGAAATGAAACTTAATTTGCAGAAGTCGGAAGCCTTTTAATCGTATAAATGCTTGAGGCGGCGGCTGCATTGGAAGAGAAAACTCTCACGACAACCATTAACAAAATAAATAAGTAGAAATACGTGAGCTCCTTTTGAAACTGAAATAGATTTTTTCAAAATAAATTGAAATTCTAAATTTCACGTTAAAAAGATTAAGCTTCGAACATTCTGCTTGGGGGTAGAAACCTTTTAACGAAATATCGCAGATCAAAATAATACTTCACTATTTTTCATTTATTCCAGTTTCTTTTACAAAGATTGCTTCACTTTTCAAAAGTTATTTCAGAGGTCATTTAAAGGGGGACATTCGATTAATCACTGAACACTAAATGGAATAATTATCACTCTGACATTTTAACGCAATCTTTTATCTATAGGCATGACCAGGTGAAAAATCTTGATTGCACTCGTGGCTTCAAAAACTATATTTAAGATCAGTCAAACAATTACGTAAAAGTACAGTAATCACGAGAAAACAGGGGCAGTACAGAGGAAAGGTGAGTATCTTGTAACAAAAAACATATCCACAGGAAAGCCGTTTTTGTCATGGTCAATATGAGCTTTACGCTTTATTTACATTGCTCTCTAAATATTTATATCATATCTGGCAAGCATTTTCTAAATGGATCGTGCTTTCTTTTTGTTTATTTGCAATGAGTCGCACCCTAATTGAGGAGAGACACATTCAGATCAAAGATAGGTCTATTTACTGTCGTTATCGATTGCTACCTCAGCTCTGTCGATTTCAAAGCCGATTACACCAAGACATATTGTGTTGATAAGGCCTGAGTCAGAAATAGAAAAAGCCGTACTTGACATAAAGTGAAGAACACTTCAATGGCCTAGATCAAGAAAATCCAGGAACAATTTAACTCAATTTAAACTCAATCTAGTCAAGCATGGAAATTCCACAAACAAGATAACTAAAGTTCAAGCATGAATCAGGGCCTAATCGCTTTACTTTGTTTACCTACCTCTACTCTTTCCAGTTGGGAAGCCGAATCTGAATATCTGTACAAATTGCCTCACGGTTTCTCGGAGCACCCACTGAGCAGGCTACCACTAAAAATTCAACACAGTAATACAAATTTCATTCCGTCCGTCCTGTACACATGTGCGTTTGCTGTTTGCAAAGAGCAAGTGAAAGAACAGAAGAAAGAGAGCAACACCTTTTGTGACCTCTGTAAGATGAAAATGACGCTATCTGCAAGTATTAATTCGCACTGCTCTTTTTATGTTATAAAACATTACATTACTTACTTATCTTAAGTGCTACATTGCCCAGTTTTTCCCTTCGGGAACAACGTAGTGCATAAACGATATATAATCACAGACAGCATTTAACCCTGAAAATTACTCTTTTTAACAAAGCATGGGTTTTAAGTCTTTCAGAAAAATTTTAGCCTTTCTTGCTCGCTTACCCCTTGCTTATGTACTCATTCACTCACTCACTCACTTGCTTACTAGCTTACTTACTTACTTACTTTACTGTACTTTACTTTACTTTACTTACATTACTTGCAATACATTTCTTACTTCTCACGAACTTCTTATTTAATTACGCTTCATTTCCTACGTGCAGTACACTTAAAACAACATTACGCAAAATTATAGTTACAAATTGCTAAGAGCTAAGTATGGCTTAATGATCCACGTTTAGCGATTTTGCCTTATGTTCATAAAGCCCACCCATTTCGTTCAAAAATAAAAATGCGTTTGTAGGAAAGAAAGGAATTGCTTTTTTTCAAGCTCGTTTCCCTCTTTTACGGGAAAAATAAATTCAGAGAATTTACTTGCCATACGAAGAATAAGATGGTATAGGGGTACACAAGAAACTTGTAAATACCGAAAATTATTTCATGTTTTGTAAGAATAAGCATTCTATTTCAAATTAGTTCCGACCCAAAAGATGCAAAATTCGACCACAAAGATGTAACGTGTATCAAAAGAAACAAAACGGTTTTTCAGTTTTGTCAAAAAGGGCGTGTATGAGACATCTGACGAGCCCAAAAGATGTCTGCGTAGGAGGCTAGGAGATGGGCAATTTTCATGGATTTTGTGAAATACAATTCGTACGTCGAATATTCTTTATAACCTTGACCGACGAAAGTGCGAGTTTGATGTCTATCACGGCGCGTGTGGAGGGGCATGACGAAAACTAAGGGTCTCTTGTTAACATCAAAGCCTTTCTCAATTATGATAAAGATGACATGTTTATTTGTCACGGGCGTGGGAAAAGAAAAATTCTGAGTTCCCGAAGAGAATCGAAACCATGGCCTCCCAGATACTGGTTGGGAGAGTCTCTTGGTGAGCTAGGCCATTAACTAGGTTCAAATTTGACACGCGTCCTGTATACTGCTAGGAGCAGCAATGCCGAAAGCATTGTACGTGTGATAAACAATAAATGGAATAATGGAATCAGTAACATTTCATCTGTATCATTTATTCACTGGGCGTAAAATTCACCATGTTTCAAATTAAGAAACAAATACATACAAATAATGAGAAAAAACTCTCCTTGAACAACTGTGAAACGCGCAAATACACAATGGACTAGTCCTGGACACAGCAGTGTGAAAAGTTCTCATGTTGCTTGCCAGCCTCTTTTTCTTACATTGATTTCCATAACTTTATTCAGTAGATACTATTGTGCTCGCTTCGAGGATATCAAATACTGTAGGACCTGTACTTCTTAGCATCATTTTCTTCGCTTTTTTGCAATCTAATAAAGGCATGGTAGCGCATCTTTTCTGTAAGCCAAAATATCACATGATTGCACATTGTATATTGTCCACGATTTGTTTCAATGTTGCAAGCATATTTTAATGATTGACAAGCGGTGATTCTAGAAGTTCCTTTACTATCAGGTGCAAACCCCAACAAAAGTTTGAACCCGGGGAGCGGGTACTTCCTATAGTGGAATATACGGGCAGGCGTTTGGCAGAGGGTAAATATCTAAAAGGGTAGGGATCTCACAAGTTGGAGTGTAGGGAAAATTTCCATTGAGTGATTTGAAAAGCCCTTTCAAAATATCTGAAACAGACCCACCGAACGGTCAATTCATTTAATATTTAAGTGAAAAATTAAGATTAAGAAGCAGCATCCCTTTTGTAAGTATATGGGAGGGATGCCATTGTCCTATCAAAAGTATATACAAAAGGATTATCTTTTTTGTCGAAAATTGCACTCGAAAGGTTCAGGTTTAGACCTCGATCGGGAGGGAAGCCTCCTCACATAAAAAAATTTCGAGACCCCCAAGGCTGGCTTGTGAGGGCGTAGTGGCTCCTTTTAACCCCATTAGCATCTCTAGAGCAGCCTACAGCAATTAATCCCAACTAAACACAAGACCACAAAATCTTTTATAAATACAGCCGATAGGCTAAATAGATAAATTTACCAGCACGTGCGCAATCCCAACTAAACGCAAAACCACAGAATCTTTTATAAATACAGCCGATAGGCTTAATAGATAAATTTACTAGCAAAGTTTATCCAAAGCGGAGTGATTAAAAAGCTACTGTGACATGAAAAGACAGGACACGCCTCCTTTCAATATTTTGATGGCTTAAATTTCAAACAGTAACGTCTGACAATTGAAGAAACTGTCTGAAAACAGGAGAGTGTCCGTTCAATGCAAACTCTCTTTAATTTTGCGAACTTCCTCGTTTTTATCTCTCCAACGTGTGCTTCAGATGAGTTCAGTAAACACGGTTTTGTTTCTGTCAGCCTCCATCATCATAGTTCACAAGCTACAACAAGCTAAGGGAGGCGATGACTCAGCACACTTCATCAATTAGAGACTCATCAGAGCGACCAAGACTCAATAGACTCATTAACGTGACCACTTTCACGCCTCCAATTCATTTGACTGACTGATTTGACAGGGCGTCTTATATTTTTCGGCAGTTTATTCGACGTTTTCGACGAGACTATAAATGATGATTTAATACGAAAGATCTTGCTTTAAACTTGATAAGCCGTACCATTTCTTCGCTCCTGTGAGGCACGGAGAGATTGCTCAGTAAAAACTGAAAGTCATCTTTAAACTAGAGCTGAACGTAATTGCAATGTCGCACCACCCGCCGGCATAAGTTAAACACCACGCAGCTGAATAACCATTGGTTGTTGGTTATTCGGTTTTCCTTTAAGCAACATTGTCTTCCCATGGTTAATTGCCTTAAAACAGCGGAAAATTTAAGTTAAAGGGTTTTTACTTTCAAATATTGAGAAATTAGAGAAAGCTGTTAAATCTTATGCTACAAAAAAAATTGTTCTAGATGACGCGGAGGAGTTCGAAATGTTAAAAGTGAATGCGTGGCGTCAATTCGGTTGTCGAGTCATAAAGTTTGGACTGCTTGCCATTTGCACCGAATTTTTGCAGGATGTTATTCGCTATGACTGCAAGTATTTTTATTCAACGAAATGTATTATAAATATAACGTTGTTCCAATTATTGTACAACTTGTCTCAACAAAAGCGGCTAAATAAATTAAATTAAGGTCTATAAAGAAGTATTTAATCGTTCAAGACCGACTTTGCCATGTTTGCTGACGCCATAAATTTTGAAAACCTGTTAAAGGTTATAAGAGACTGAACTGACAAAAAATAACCGCACAATCAACCGATCATTGTAGTTGATAGTTGTATAATGAAATATAATGATACGGTTCGTGTTCTAGATACACTGTAACCCTACTGTGGGGCCCACAAAAGGGTCAAAGATGGACGTTTATTTTGCCCAAATCATTGCCTTATTTTGTTGGCAGGCCGATGTTCCAATCTTATTCGAGTTAGGGAGCGAAGGACTTTACATATCGTTCGAGATGGCCAATACCACTGAGATAGCCGGAAAGTAAGTGTAAACAGCTATAAATCCAGAGAGAAAAACATTTCAATTCGAGAAATTCGAAGAAGCCATTATTCACCTGATTATTCGAGCTATCTAAATATACCTGGAATCTACCGTACCTTATTAGTCAGTGAGAGATGGTAAGTTAATCCTTAGAAGTTGTGTGCGATTATTCCAGTTTGTTAGCTGTTCAGCCACTATTCCGCTCAAGAAAATACTAATTGACAAAACTAGAAAGCAAAACATCTGCTACAGAACGATTTACATGATTTGAACATTGACAGTGTGGCTACTTGAGCTGGGCCACTAAGAAGAAAGTTGACCAATAAAAACGTCAATTGAGAACAAAAGATGGCGACTTTTTTCGCTGAGAGGTCCGCAACTAAGTTTGGTTTCAAATTTGATTGAAGAGCTCCAACACTATTGGTTTACTTACGGATTAAGTAACTTTCCATTGTTCTCAATGAATGTTTTTATTGGCAAATTTCCTGCCAAGTAGTCGGATAAAGTTGCCGCACTTTAAAGTCAAAATAAACTTTTTCACTTCAGTCTGTCTCTATCTTGACATTGAATAGTAGCTCAAAAAGAAAGGAACATCGAATATTTTGATTTCTTGAAATCCGGGTATAAGGAATATCTTTTATTCAACATTAAATATTGAATATCGACCGAAATTAGAGATTAAATGATGGTGAATAGAGACCGGCTAGAAATCGTGATTGGACATGAACAAAGTATTCCACTCCGTGACTTAATTTATGTGAAAACTGAGCATGAATGAGCTTTCACATCATTTTTAACGCGGACTCTTTAATGTCTGGCCGATTCTTCTTCTTGTGTTTTGTCTGAACTTCTACCTTCTCAGATGCCGCCGGCATAGGAGGAATTAAATTTCGAATAATTAATTTCTCTAAAATAAACAGTTGAATACCAAACCCACGTTTTACCTCAACTAAACAATTCTGATTTAATCCATCTAAGTCCAAGCTGCTATAGAATCGTAGCAACAATATCTGACAAAAGTGCTCTTTCGGTTCTGGTTAGTATAGGATGATTTAGCAACTTATTACAAGGAATGATACTGTATGTTTGAATAATTTACACTTTTTGCGTCTCAACTTCCCCTCGTGACTCTTCAGGCGTCGAAGAATTTCACGAAGATGCTCGATGTGCTCGGTAAACGACTCTGAAAATTTGATGAGCATTTATAACTCCGAATGGTATCAGCACCATTTCATACAGCTAAGGTTTCAAATCCCTGATGAAAGGCTTTCCCTTGATCCAAACCGCAGAGTTGGATAACGTTAGAGTAAGGTTTAACTATTTAATTATCTTTAGTCTATGGATAGTCTTGTTTCTCCATCTTTTCTACGAACATACTTGAGAATGGTGATCTGCACTTTCAAGTAAATCCTCTGGTAAGTACGTATTCAATGTAAAATATAACTATTTGTGACTCTAGTCGGCAATTTGTCTGAGAAGTTTTAAAATAATGAAAACAGTGTAAACGATTGGGTAGCAATATTGGTCACTATATTGGTTCCTTTGTGTTAAGCCAAAAACAAAATAATTTGACTGTGTGAAAGGTGCACAGTTATTGACATAAAATCATAACCAAATATTGTACGCTCCAAGCAAGTAGAGTAGAATTAATGGTTGAGGTCACAGAAATGTGTTGTGCAAGTGGTCTTCAGTGAATAAACATTACTCGAAGCCGCAATGGAATAGCAACAACAACCAGAAGCTATATTTGCATGACAAAAATGCATACATAATACCAAAAAATCGCGGCAGTGCAATTCACTCTTTATTTCTAGGTAAAGCCATTGACTCCTGCCTAATCGGCAAAGTCTTCCATCTGATGAAACAAATTTTAAAACGGTAAACCTGTCATCTCAGGACTTAAATGAGTGAAATTCACCTTTTTCTGTTTATATATCAATAAGTTATCTAAGTGGAGGTGAACAGTGAACAGTGTTTTAGTATACAGCTATTGCAAGAAAGGTTGTCGGAAAAAAGCACACAAGTGCACGCGACAAGGCCAAAAGGTAGTATGGTATAGCGCTACTGCATGTGCTGAATGTGAATACTAATGAGATATAACGACAATACAAACGCGAATTCTTGGTTTTCACGTGACGTCATCAAAATTCTAAAATCCAGAATCGCAAGACCCCTGAGTTTTTATCCTTCACTAGCTATGAGACGGCCTTAATATATATCTTGTTGAAGGTTTTTAGCTCGATACCATCCGCTGTCTTTAAGATAGACCATTTTAAATTTCGGAGTTTCGCACCACACGACATCAAGATGGCCGCCAGAAGGCTGTCACGTACGCTAAAAAAATGCCTCATCCTATGATTTTTAACAATCTGAACAGTTGAGGTTTTGCGAGAAGTGTCTATGTGAATGCTTACTTGTTCATGAGGGTGAAAGGACCGCTTTTTATAGCAGAAGTGAATTCCAGATGTTTTCATTGATTTCCGACCACTATGTTGGTGCCCATCGGCATAGGCACCAACATGGCGTTTTCATACTGTGCTCTGTAAATTTGTGTGGAACATTTTGACGGATAACTCGAGTACGGAATACCGTACAGACCTGGGACTTGGACAAGCAGAATATCTAGTAATTTTTTCCCCCTGTAATATTCTGGATTTTTTTTACTTAGTAGGTACAATTTTGCGGCGTGACAGTGAAACCCAGCAATTTGCACGTTTCCTTCTCAGCAACGTGCATTTAGCCACGCTGAATTTTAGAAGAATTTTCGTAACTCAAAGACATGCGACAGCAAACGTAAAGCCACAGATAAAGGTCTCCTGCGAGGAAAAACAAATTCTTCATGTGCAAAAACCCAAACTTGTACCTTTCCTCTAGGCCAATATGCAAAAACTCTATAGAATACCCAGACCACCTTTCGGTCTTGTCGCGTGCACTTTGCATTGGTGCTTTTATTCCCACAACCTTTCTCGAAATAGCATATACCACGCAAGCTAAATAACTAGCAGACCAAAACATTACTCTCGGTAACCAAAGCGACACGGAAGCCATTTTGTTTCTCTTCGCTCCTCGGAGGTGAAAACTACTTTGCTAATCACCTCCGAATTAACCAATCAGAGCGCGTGAAAAGCATCATTCATTTGTGTGGTGTATATTCTGATCTAACTTAGGGCGACTTTTGTTTAGGAATATTCTTCCTTTATTTGCACTGCATTTCTTACAATTTGTTATCCACTTACAATGTATTATCTAATTACTTTACTGTTTACTTACTTTTTTTTGCTTACACTTTGATACGTGTTACTTTTAAAAAAACATATTTCACTCTTTCAATTTATTTAATACACCATGCACACTAATCTCTTACTTCGTTTAGTACATTACTTAGTTTCTAACTACTTGATTTACATATGCAATCACGCACACAGAAATAAAAGTAATTAATTTTTTCTGCGTAGGTGACGAATTTCTGATTTTCAACACACGTTTTACCAGAGATAATACAAAGTTCCTCTTGGGAAAAGCAAGAAAGAGGAAAATTTACCCAGGTAAGCTTATCTGTTTGAGAGACTGAGAACAGTAATAATTTCTCCAGATAAACCCTTGGCGTATTGCAGCGTCATCAAGTTTCCTCAGGTAAAGCACCCAACCAATGGGAAGCTGAGTTTTGGATAATGCATGTGTAATGTAAGAAAAACTAATTAGACTTTTGGCAGGCATGTACGTGTGGGGCATTAGTGAAATTAATGGCTTTTATCGACCTTGATTGTCAGTATTGAACCCGAACAGATGGTTGTGCTTGTACGTTTTTATTGATTTGTGTCCAAAAGAATGATTTCCGTGCATTAATTCCTGTTTATTCTCGCAACTCATATAAATTCTAAATCATATAATATTTTCTCATGCTACCCGAAATTTTTTTATAAAAAATGATACCGGAATATTTACCCCGTTGAATTCCCTGGGTACGTGTCACCTTCTTTTATCTAGGTAAATAGAACCCTAGCTAGTTTTACCAAGGGAAAATTATGCTGAGAAAATCTCATTCACTTAGAATGGTGTAACCACGGCTATTATGATTTCCTCTTGATAACTGAGTTTGGTTCTTGGATTCGTCTACCTGTAATGGCCGGCGTGGTCTGCCTCGCCTCTCGGCTTTCAACCAACTGTGTTTCACTTTGTCTTCCAGTTTTAACAAAGCAACCACAGCATCTCCAAGATATATGAGATGCATCGTTATGAGTTTCTATTATTGCTTTTATGAAGTATAATCAACTAGCTTTTCCGGGGCAGTAAGATTTCTCCGATGTCTAATCCCCACTTTAAAAGACTGCCCGTATTTAGTTCTAGGTGTGCTTTGTTTTTGTCCTGAGGTCATAATTGCAAATTTCACCGAGGTACAGTCTCTCTCGCTCGCCTTGTGTTGTCATTTTACCCCTTTGTCACTTCCTTTTCTCCTTATTCGCACTCTACACTCTCACTCCCTCACTTAACCGATAACGGGCGACCTGAAAATGTACCTTGCTATCACACTGACGCTGTGCTTCCCATTGCATCACCACTTCTTTCAAAGCACGTCGGAAATCTTTCTTTGCTAATGTGCACAGTACTGGGTTCAACAGTGGAGGAATAAAGCCAAGAAATATCAGCAGACGGTGTACCCAAACTGGTAAAGGAGACAACAGTGATGTTTCCATGTGGTCATCAAGCATCATAAAGAAGAAGGGCAACCAACAGCCAGCAAAAATCACCATCGCGATTAACAGGACGCTACGGCCTCGCCACTCATGAAGGACCGATCGAGAGGGCTGCTGAAGATTCTTGTTCAATTTACGATCATTTTTATTGCGTTTAAATGAAATGTAAAATATGTGTCCATAAATAAAACACATTAATATGAGAGGAACACCAAAGAACAGAACGATGCAAGTTACACTGTACTTTATATCAATATCTTCTGTTTTTTCATCGAATTTCGTCAGGGCTGCTTGTTCAAGGCTATGCCAAGACAGCTGAATAGCAGAAGCTGAAAATGAAAAAGGCCAAATAGCAATCGTAGCGATGATCGCTCGCCATTTTGTTAAAAGTAAATCGTACTTCATGTTGTGAACTATAAAAATATAACGATCACAAGCAATGAGCAGAACATGGCAGACCGAAGAGATGGCAGTGAATCGAATTAAAATTGTGGACGAGACACAGACATTGATGATGTCTCCAGCCAAACAGATGACGAGAAGAGGAATTCCCACCAGACCTGACATGAGATCTGAAAGCGCCAACGAAGTAAGAAACATGTTGGTAAGTGTTCTCAGTGTTTTCTTTTTGTAGATCAAGATGATTACGAGACCATTCACTGCAATAATCAACAGGCACATGAAGGACAACAGTACAATTAATGGCGAAGGAAGAAGCGAGTCGTCATATTTAGCTTCAGTTTCGTTGCTTGAGATATTTCCCATGCAGCTTGTGTTACGCTTATTCAACGATGCCACAGGGTGCGACATGTCAATAAAGAGACTGTCAGATCTTTCACTGGTATAAATCGCCCTCTTAGACTTTTTGCTTTACAAAAAGTCCAGTCTGTGAATCACGTTTCCTGAACCGAACACTGCAGTTTCTGAAGGTAAATCAAACAAGATACCGTTTTTAAGTGGACAATCTGAAACTAGAATATATTAGATAAAAATTGATAATTTATGCAAGATATTTATAGAGTCGAAGCACGTCCTTTGTGAAAAATGGCCCCGGGTCTTTTTAATAAACGAAGTCAATTCCGCATCCTTTACCCAGTGGAAACTACCAGTTAGAATAAATTTTAGCAATTCGTATTGATAAAATTGCAAAAAAAAAAGAAAATAAGGAATGTTCGTTTAGACAGTACAATTGTAAAAAGAGATATTCTTCACCGGAATAAATCAAGATTATGTCCATCATCACGTCGGCGCCATCTCACTCATGCTGTGCTTAGATCTTAGTAATGAAAATTCCGATTAAGATTGGAAAACGGATTTTAATAATAATGGGTTGTGAAAACGGAATATTTTGTGATAAAAGTTGATAACTTTGGCATAAAACTTGCACTAACCCTAATACTGTGCACGTTTTTTGGTAAAAAATAATACTACAGTCGGGTTCTTGTCTTCAGTTTCGTATTTCGTATGTCGCTTCACCCAACGGAAGTAGCAGACTGACACACCGATGTGAAGCGCAATATGAAATGAATAATATTTTACAAAACATGCTTCACCGCAATTATACAAAGTGAATATTGCCGTAGATAACTGCTATCTCAGTCAAAGATTAAACACCTTGAAAAGCTTATCGTTATGGATATCTGCTGAAGAAAACTTCTTTTAACTTGCACTCTTGAATTGATACTGATAACAATAAACCATTTCATTCGCTTTAATACGAATTTTGTTTTACCGCATAAGTTCATTGATATTGCTTTGCCGGTATAGGCTTGTTCGTGAAAATTCGCTAATTCTAGTTCGGGTACGGAGATAAACATCAAGGATGGAAATAAAACTAGTTGTTGTTCTGGTCGACAATTTGTCTGAAAGTGGTTAGCCAGTGACACCAGAACGATGGGATTTGTCACAGTAATAAGAAAACAGTGCAAATAGATTATAACTATTAGGTAAATATTGGTCACTTTAGTGGGCTTGCTTTTTATTTTTCCACCCACAAATTAAGTTTACAAAAACCACATGGCAATTTGACCGGACCGGAAGGCACACAGGTCACGCAATCAGGATCAATGGAACACCCCTCCCCGTAAGGGACGGACCATTTTTTTTGGAGGGGGAAGGGGTGAAAAATCCTGAAAAAAATGTTTGCAAAAGCATAAAAGCCCGAACAAATTGTTTGCAAGAAGATGCTACTGGAAAAAAAAATGTTTGTCTTGGAAAAAGTTTTAGTCCCCCCAAATAATATTCCGTCCCTTAGTAGTGATAAATTGGAAGAGATTGCGTGGCCGTTAAGAAATGGTCTCATGTTGAGCATTTTACTTGGAGCCTGAGTTCTAGCCGCAGCGAAAAAAGTAAAAGGAAGCTTGACAACCTGGAAGACTGATTCCTTCGATGACTATTTTAATGATGGACATCCTTGCTCTTAGTTTTAGTTGTAACATCATGTCTTTAGGAGATTTGTTTGAAAGTGGGAAGACACCTGGTAAGATGGAATACGCTTATTTTTACTACACTTATTTTGGTCTTCAATTGGTAAAATCTGGGCTTCAGTTGGTAAAATCTTGAGAGATGTTTTTAACCTGACCACCGACCGGTTAGCTCAGTTGGTAAAGCACCGGACTTCTGTGCGGGAGGTCTCGGGTTCGAGCCCAGACCGGACCAACACTCAGGGTCTTAAAATAACTGAGGAGAATGTGCTGCCTTTGTGATGACATCTGCAAATGGTTAGACATTCTAGTAAGGTCGATAAGGACGATAAACCGTAGGTCCCGTCTCCTGCATCTTCACGGTTATGGTCGCAAAGAGTAGGGCATGGAGGACAAGACATTTGAACAATTATGTGATTACTTGAGCGACACTTCTCGCCTAAGCGATAAGAAGTTGCATAATCCTACCGATTTCACCGTTCAGTTGTTTTCAAGAAGAGAACGAAACTGTTTCTGTGTACATTTCCCGTTTACGACATCTTGCTTCGGTGAGTTTTTAAATCGTTCGTTTCGCGACCAGTTTGTGTGTGGCATTCGCAATCCAGCTACTCGTAAAAAGCTATTAAGTGAAGATCGCACTTTCCAGCAAGCCATGGAAGTGGCTATTGCTGATGCAATGGGATGGCAGCCAAAGAATCCATGCAAGTGCAACAGCAATTGTCTCAACCAGTGCATGCAGTCACCAAGTATGCTCCACCAGTTCTTCCTTCTCGTCGAAATTCAAGTACACCTACACCCTTACCACTAGCTGCTCGTCAAGGGTCATCTCCTAAATCACCACGACAGTCGACCTCCTACGCTTGTTTCTCATGTGGCAACTCTGACCATATCAGATCTAAATGCAAAATTCGGCAGGAATGCTGTGTGCCACAGCTGCAATGGAAGCGGACATATTACTCGAGATTGTAAGAAGAGTGGAGTTAATGCCATGTGTATCGAAGAAGAGTTTCCCGAAGAACAGGTTCCTGAAGAAGAGTTGTACGTGGTGTATGATGTTAATGCTATGCCTAGGTCAGAAATTTCTGTGCCATTGAAGATTAAGAATAATGATTGTTTTATGCAGTTAGATACTGGGTGTGCTTTGTCTCTTGCACCACTTAGTTTCATAAAAGAAGGTTGCCCTGAAGTTACTTTAAGATCTACCAATGTGATGTTGTCAACCTACACAGGTGAAACTGTGCATCCCTAAGGGCAAGCATTTGTAAATGTTGAATATTCTGGATCACAGTACTCATTACCTTTGCTTATTGTACGAGAATGATCTTGTGCTTTATTTGGTCGAAATTGGCTAATGGATGTTCACTTGGATTGAAAAACTGACTTGCCAGGGTTGAATCACATTGGCCCCTTGTCTTCACCTGCTTCTTCAGTTCAAGATTCCACAGGAAACCATACGTTGGACTCTGTCCTTGAACAATACAGCAAATTATTTCAGAATGACCTTGGATGCTACACGGGCACACCTGTCGTATTAAATGAAAGTAAAGAGGCTGAATTCTACAAAGCTAGGCCAGTTCCTTATGCCCTGCAGTCAAAAGTGGAGAGCACATTACTGAAAATGGAGAAGGATGGAGTAATTGAAAGATTAACTTCTGCTGTCAGTGCGGCACCAATCGTTGTGGTTGGAAAGAAAGAAAGTCACGAAGTGCGTGTATGTGGACATTTCAATGTAACATACAGTGCATTTGTTAATGTAGACACCTATCCCATGCCTCAGATTGAGGACGGAGGACATGGATTCAGCCTTGAGGGGATGCATCGATTTCAGTGTCCTGGATATGAAACAAGCTTATCACAAGATACCAGTTGCAAAGGAATCACAGCCATATCTCACTGTCAATACTCACATTGGATTACTTGCATTTCAGTAGTTGCCAAATGGTGTACATTCAGGTCCAGCCATTTTTCAGAGAATTAAGGCTAACTTACTGTCGGGCATTCCGAAGGCAGTCAGTCGACTTGATGACATTCTGTTGGCAGGAACTGATCAGCAAGATCATCTACACACGCTCTGCTTAGTTTTGGAACGACTTCTTCAGGCTGGCTTCAGACTGAACAATACAAAGTGCAAATTCCTTCAGCCTTCAGTGGTTTACCTTGGTCACAAAATAGATGGTGAGGGCTTACATCCCACTGAAGATAAACTTACAGCGATTCGTGATGCCCCAAGGCCTAAAGATGTTGCTGCCTTGAAATCCTTTCTGGGACTTAAAATGTTCTATTCGCGATTCATGCCACATCACTCCACAGTCCTGGCACCCCTACATTTCCTATTAAAGAAGAACACACCCTGAAAATGGTCCAAAGTTGAAGACGATGCATTTGTTTCCGCTAAGGAACTGATTCTTAACTCACAAACTTTAGTACATTATGATGAGATGCTTCCCGTTTACCTATCATGTGATGCTTCATCATATGGTGCTGGAGCAGTTCTGTCTTATCAGATAGATGGACAATTTCGGCCTGCTGCCTTTGCCTCTTACACCCTTACACAAGCCCAACAAAACTACTCTCAGCTAGAAAAAGAGGCTTTCAGCATCATTGTCGGGTTAAAGCGATTTTAGTCAGTACTGCCAAGTCACTTGAAAGACTATGAGTTTACGTGATGACATTGCTTAACTGTTCTGTTACAGAAAAGAAACTGTTTCTGTTTCTCGGTGTCTGGAACACGTGATGAAGCATTTGCTCTCGTTTTTGCCATATTACATCAATCTATGGAGCCTTCGAAGTTTATCCTTGTTTGGTAAAGTGACTATTATTAAGTCTTTTCTTATACCTAAGCTTCTATATGTTTCTTCAATATTAGAAACTCCACAACAAATTAATACATAGATTTAGGCAGGCCTAAAAGCGGAGCTCCTATTTATTTTTTTTTTTTGCTTGATTATTATAAGTAGCCACACTATTTCTAAGTGTATACGGTTGCCCATATAGGTACATGTCGCTGCACTTTATTGCGTTCCTCATGTTCCTTAGTGTAAAGACTTTCCATAACTCTAAGGGTAATTTAATGTAAAAAGGACCTTGATGAAGGCGAAGAAATTTGTTTTGATTTACTTCAAAACAGTCAAGGCAAAAAGATCAAATCAAGGCAAAACAAAGTGAACTCGCGGCTAAACAAAATGAACTCACACCATAACAAAGAAAATCAGGGCGCCAAAACTAACTCAGCAAATTCATTGGGGGCCGGTTTAAGTAATTTTTAAGGTGGCTTACTACAGTTTTCACGAGCGCGCGCTACGATTCGGCTGCCTGACGTCAATATCGCTCGCTACACAAAAAGAAACGAAAACAAGTTTGAGCCCTTTATTCGAAAGTTAAAAGTTTCAGAAGGTTTTAGACATGTCAAAGGACAAAAACAATACTACAAATAGGTAGATAAACAACCTACAGAGGAGTTCTAATTCGCTTTTTTCATCGCTCATAACGTGTGGCGTCATACGAGCGCGCGCTCAAATAAAAGGGCATGCGCAATTCCATTCTCGTCAAAGGTCGTAAAAGCCTGACTTCGGCTTAAAATTTCTCAAAAACCTACCGTACAACCCATAATGAAATTTTCAGAATTAATTTTTTGGGGTGAATCGCGTCAACAGCCAAAATTCAAAAAAAATCTCTAAGACAGATTTTGAGCTATTTTTTAAATAGGCAAAAAACCACATTTTCCTATTTTGCGAAAAATCTGTCTTAAAGATTTTTAATTTATTTTGCATGAATATTTTATCTAATTCAATTTCTAATTTCTGAATTTTTGAGGCAGGGTCATAGGGCAGATTTTGAGAAAAACGCCATTGAAACTACTAGTGCCCAGTCTCCTCTTAAGCACTCGGATATTCATTTTGGCTGTTTATTAGCATCTATATTGCTCAGATGTCGCATACATTGGTTGTAGGATGCAACAAACAGTAATACGTGAAAGATAAAACCTTCCTGAACATTTTACAAAAGAGTGAAAGCTGGGCTCATTTACCCCCTCAAAACTGTAGTAAGCCACCTTAAGCAGTTTTTCTGTGTAAGAATTGTGACAGTTTGTGATTTAGGAAGTGGTGCTCGCTGTCTATTAAGCTTAAAATGTAGTTTTGAACCATCTTGGCTTGGTTGCATGATTAACTACCCTGCATGTTTTATCGTACACATTGCTAAATACCTTAGAGAATTATATGTAGAGAAATGAATGAATTTCCTTCGTTTCTAGTAGGCGAATGTGCGTTAGGAAACGTCTGAACTAACTCACCCAAGCACAGGCAACTCGCAATATAAAAACTGCTGTAAATAATCGTTTACCAATCTAAAAATTTATCACACGTACGAGATTTCAACACACTCACCGAAATGACAAAAATGAAAGCGAGTGAAATAGAGCAATTGGTTAATAAATCGTTTAATCGTTGGTGTGAAGTATCGTTGCCGAAGGTTTACTGGTTTTTTGCTTTGATTTGTTTGCGGGATTTTTCTGCAAATGCAGCCCGCGAAATCATGTTTTTGATCCGTGTAGCTCAATAATTTAATATTCTTTTCAAAATCCAGCGATGAACACAAAATTTGAAACGAAACATTTAATAGGCAAAAGTGTACAGAAGTGTTTCAAGCTAAGAGGTTTGAAAGCAGCCGTTTTAACGAAATTTAAGCTTATAATTGACGAGAAGATCTGTAAACCGACACAACATCGAATTCGTTCATAAATGAAGTATAAACAGATTCTCATAACGAAATGTGTACATCTACGTTTGTTACCTCATATTTTGAGAAGGCTTGTAAATTCTGCAGGGCAAAGCATTCAAACCAGCCAAATAACATCGGAGACGAACAGACGCAAACGGTAGTTTCGTCCAATGTTCGTAATAATCTCACACCACCAACATATGCATAATCTGAATTATCAGTGAAGATCAATATCTTTCTTCCTTTCGGTGTAGCTTTTAACATTCTTTCATCCGTCACTTCAGTCAACTTGACCGGCTCTGGAGGGTCCACAATAGGTTTGGCGGGATGCGGGATTTGGCTTATTTTGGGGGTGATATTCGGGATAAGAGCTGAAAACAGGAGCGGGAAGTGGGAATTTTAATCACGAGCGGGAGCGGGATTTCAACCTTTTATGGGGTCGGGATGCGAGAATCACAAGGGAAATGTAGCGGGATACGGGATTTAAAATTGGTGTGACTGCATAAAATGGTCTAAAATGTCTTGGTACAAAAGACTCCTTTGTGTAAATACCGGCTTTGTAGTTGTGTCGAGCTACAAGTTACGCTGCAGGAACGCTGCCAGATTTCTTATACGCGAGGGACATTGTGCCAGGGGAAACAGTTGATCTGACAGGAGATGTCAACAATTCTGACAATGGAGACGACGAGTACGATTCATGTAGTAGTGTAGAGGAAGAAGAAATCGACGATGACGAATCACAAAGTGTTGCTACTTTGGATAGGGAAGCAAACTTCCTTCTTGGGAGGGTGTCTGCATATGGTCGTGCCGTTCGGTTTAATAGCAGGCTAATGTTCTCATAAAGAAAGATTAAGTCTGCATTCGAGAACTAAGAGCTTTGTGGCCCATCAGCTGGCCGGAGGTGACCCCGATTTCAGTACCATAAAGTTGCTAGAAGTATTTCTACTCTCCCATGGATGGGGGGCTAGTCCATCGCAGGGTGACTTTCCAATGCAATGTCGTGGCCTAGGCCTGGACTCGAAGCTGGGACCGCTGAATCAGGCGTCCAGTGCACTAACCATTAGGCCACCAAGCGTTTCGCCAATATATATATCATGTTTTTATTTTACAATCTGTGGGACCGTTTAGAGATCTCGTATTTATTTTACACAAATGAAGATACATAAAGCGTTCGCTATTGACCTCATCGCCTGATTAAAACTAGCAGTAAAGGGATCGAAACCTCGCCAATAAAATTCAGTTCAAGGGGGATCCAACGTGCGGCAAACGATTAACATTCATCAAACTAACTCTGTCGGTTATCTTCCAAAAAAGCCAAACTAGGAACTAACAATGTTTACTTTGTACTGATACGAAGACGAAAAATCAAATAAAGCAGAAACAATGTTAGGATCACTATAAGCGATATTGAATACCTTGGACAACAAAGCTACCCACTCCATAAAGGTCTGAGTGTCGTTTATTTAGATGTTAAACAAAAAAAATCCTTAAAAAATTGGGCGGGATCGGGATCCGGACGTAAAAAAGGGCGGGAAAGTGGGATTAACAAGAAAAAATGGGTGGGAAGGCGGGATTTGGGAACCCTATTGTGGACCCTCGCTCTGAGCACACTTTTATATTAGCTCAGTTAATTTTAATTTCCAGTCTTGGTCAGGAGCAGGAACCGTAGACAGTGCTTCAACTCTCGTTGTTTTTGACTCGTACTCCGATATATCATGTTCAGGTCGACAATTATTTCGGGTCTTCCCATTAAGAGGTTATCCTAAATCACTTGGCATAAGTTTTCATGCTGTAGACAAGTAAATAAAGCCAGAAATATTCACGAAGATCTATGTTCTCCAGCACGCTTTCTTCCCGTCTTTCAATTCAGCAGAGAACAACGTGCAAACGATTTGCCGCCTTTTCATACAACTGCTTTGTTTAAGTTGTTTAACTTGGCGGCACGCACACAAAACACAAACTAGCACGCTTCCTCTGTGACTCATGGCCTGGATATTTTCACAACTGGCAAATTATGCAAAATTGCATAAATTACTCAGTGACGTCACGGGACGGCATTATAACGCTGGGAATTCAGACGTCCTTCTCGCCCGCGCCCCTCCTCTGGGGGGTAAGGAAGAGAGGACGGATGACATTTCAGACTATGAATACCCGAAAAGTTAACAAGTTTGGAAGGATTTACCGTCCAGGAGTCGAAGCGGGCGAAAGAAACTTAAAAACATGTACTGCACGCGAACAAAACATGAGCGTATGGCGCCATAAATGTTGTCAATTTCGCGTTGAAACCGCAAACGTTTCATTGGTCAAACGTGACAGGTTTGAGTCTAAACCGTCAACGTTTGAAAAGTAAACCTTCGCGAAAAAATGTTCACGCTTCACGGTTGAACGCAAATTGTAGTATTTTTCTAAGCTTATACAGTGGCCCATATAGGTACAAACTAAATTTTAATAGCTCATGGTTTTGTTGACGAAAGCGACGTCAATATGGTCCCGCTTGAATTTTCCTTCCTGTGACAGCCTGTTACTGACAGGTTCTAAAATTGAAATTGACGAGTGCACTCCAGAGTACACTTTATTGGGTTCCTCACGTACGCACGTAAGCGCAAAACAAATCTTAGGAAAACTTTTTATAACGCTTACCTCCAGGACCTCTATGAGTTATTCAATGTAAAAAGAATCTTGACCTTGTTTTGATTTAATACAAAACTGTCAGGGCAAGAAAATCAACTCAAGGCAAAATCAAAATACAGAAAAACAAAGTGAACTCGCTGCTAAACACAGTGAACAAAATGAACTCACGCCACGGCAAACTGAGAAAATCACGGCGGCAAAACAGATTCTGAAAATTGATGGTGCCGGTTATGTAAGTCACTTTAAAGCAGTTTTTGTGTAAGAATTGTAGCAGTTGTGATTTGGGAAGTAGTGCACGCTAACTTAGAATTTAACTGTTTGAACCATCTTCTTTTCGTTGCAGTTTAGTGGGATGATTAACTAATTCTCGATAATTCTGTTTCGTCGTACGCGTTGCTAACTACCTAAGAGAACTGAATGAATTTTCTTCATTTCTGGTAAGTAAATATTTTGTAGGTAATGTCTGAACTCACTCAGCCAAGCACAGGTAACTCGCAACGAAACCGTCGAAATATTCATTTACGCATCTAAGATATTTCAACACAGTCACTGATAAGCAGGGACAAGAGAAACAAAACAAATGCAATCGAGCCGAAATCGTGATTTTGATCCGTGAAGCTAATCTCAGGTTACATCTCAGGTAACTCCACTAACTAAAACAGAAAATAGTTAGTCTTAACGAAATATTTAATAAACCATGTCTGTATAAAATGTACAAACACGAACAGGTTTGATAAATATTTACGGGAAGATCTGAAAGCGACACAACTTCAAATTGGTTCATAAATGAAGTAAATTCTCTCAATATAAAATTAGGCTTATGCTTAGTGCATACATTTACGTTTGTTACCTCATTATTAGAAATTCTGCAGGGCATAGCTTTCAAACCAGCCCAATAATATCGGAGACGAACACGGCAATTTCGTTGTAAGCTTACTTCAACATCACCGCGACATATACATTTTATGAATTATCAACGAAGATCAATTTCTCTCTTTCCTTCGGTGTAGCCTTAAACAGTTTTTAATCCTTCTCTTCAGTGAACTTGATCGGCTTTGAGTTCTCTTTTATTTAAGCTCAATTCAGTGATTTTCAGCCTTGCTCAGCCGCAGGACGAATCCTGGACAACGCTCTTTTTGACTTGTAGTCCGATATATCATGTTCAAGTCCGCAATTACTTCGGATCTTCCCGTTACAAGGTTATCCTAAATCATTTGGCATACGTTTCCATGATGTAGATGAGTAAATAGAGCGTGAAATTTCCACGAAGATCTATGTTCTTCAGCTTTCTTCGCGTCTTTCATTCAGCTTTAAATGAAAGCATCAGTCTACCGAGCCGATTTCGTTCAAACTTGCTTACATTAAAACTTCTATCGTCGTGTTTGGGAAATTTTCGCCTTTTATATAATCTGATTTTTTCAAAAGCGCCTATATCTCGTGATTGTTTGCTTAGTTCGCCCTAAAATTGAAAGCTTTATAAAATTTGAACATTTTTTATTTCGATTGCCAAACATCAGAAAAACGGTTGAGGTTTACATGCCCAAAATTCGATTTTAGAAAAGATCACCTCCGTTCCCAGAAATAGCCGCGGGCCACCTTAAAATCACACTCAAATCACTGCCCTGACTCCACATAACAATGATGTATAACGCTCTAGACGAGCGTGGGACAAAGAAAAAATCTGAGTCCACGACGGGAATCGAACCCATGACTTCCCAGAACACCACTGAACTAAGAGAACTCATGCATGGCATGCAAACCCATTTACTAGGTTCATATGTGACATATAGACAGTGGTTACAAACGGCGTACCTGTATTTTTACAGTGAAGCCAGCTGAGCCAATGCACTGAGCCAATCCTTTTCTTAATAAAGAAACATACGGATCATGAATCCTAAAAATCTGGATTTGGATTTGATCTAATGAACAACATAGCCTACTACGCAGAAGTTCTTTTGGCTCATCACGCAATATTTTCTTCGTTGGTGAGAAAAGATTGCGTGACGATCCAAAAGAACGTCAGTAAAGGAGGCTAA
Source organism: Meandrina meandrites (assembly GCA_963693305.1). Lineage (NCBI taxonomy): Eukaryota > Metazoa > Cnidaria > Anthozoa > Scleractinia > Meandrinidae > Meandrina > Meandrina meandrites. Next base: position 57,503,179 of record OY855903.1, read on the forward strand.
TGAAACCTCCCGGATTGTAATTTTTCAGATTCATAATCCACTTTCGGATTTTAGACTGAAAAGAAACGCAAAATCCGTTTTGGATACAAAAATCCGGAATGGATTTTATCCAAAGAAAGGCACCCTAATAAAACGAAGCAATCGACATAAATCAGCAGGCACACAAGCTTCATTGCTTGAACTATTTTTGGATACAGGTCGCATTGCACTTACTGTAAGGCGAGCATCCTCGGAGACCCAGGGGCAGTTATTCGGGGCGAAACGAAGTAAACCAGGCAAAAATCGTAGCGCCGAAAGTTTTCAAGAAAAGTGGTAAGAGCCCCCTCGTTTCCCAGGGGTTCTTACCACTTTTCTTGAAAACTCTCGACGCTTCGATTTCTGCCGGCCCGTTTTCTTCCTTTCGCCCCGACTTACTGCCCCTGGGTCTCCGAGGATGTAAGGCGAGTCGTGATAATAATGAAACCGCAACAACATTCGCAGGATTGGCAAACTTGTGACTTTATTTGCCTTAAAAGATGCCGCGGTGTCTAAAACAACACTTAACTGAAAATGTTTTTAAATGACAACTCCGTACACAGGATATAGTGTGACACTGAAATTGACACTTCCGAGTGATACTTGCTATGCCTAACATATACAAACCCGCAGATTTATGGTAATGCTAGAATTTTTTCATAATACAGGGAAATATAAAATAAATCGCATATTTTTAACATGGAAATAGTATGATCGATCTGAAGCTCAATATGGATATCACTATGCAGGTGCTATAGAAGATATCAGTTTTCAGAAAAAGGCACACCGGAAATTGGTTACTCAAGTAAATATTTGTATCTAGACGTAAGAACAGAAGTTTTCGTGCTTTCCAAGACATTGTTGTGCTATGGCTAATTCCAGAGAAATCGTGAACGGAGACAAACGTACGTCCGAAGTTGGGCGCAGACTTCAAAGAAACTTATTTCAATTAGTCGGAAGCTGGGCATAATATATATATTATTTGCCTTTGGAAGAAGCAGTGTCAATTTCAGTCACGGCCCAAACTACGCATACAATTTACTCACGTTTAACACTCACGTTGCATATAACAAAAAAGTAAAAAAGTAAAATATAAAGCTGGACAAAAGTTCCAGTCGATATTTAACAATTATCCAGCGTTTGAGGATTCTGATTAGTCAATGGCGAATTAATATCGGTTGTCAAAACTGAATAATACTGTGCAATACGAAAATTAGTATTGTCACTTAAACTTTCAAGACAGCTTTTTTTTTTCATTCCAAGATGTGAAGGACTTGTTTGTCTGTTTCTCGGTACTGTCAATTGATTGGTCGAAATAAAAACCATTCCTGACAAACTACATATATCGCACAGGTTATAGATAACACCCGTATTTCCTGACCACATATTTCCATCGTAAATCAACTCAAAGGTACCAATCTCTCCGAAGCCAAAGCCTTTTCCCTACTATAATTCTAATTGTAAATCGCTCTTTACAGTTCAGCGATTGCGGGAGACTTGAAAACGTGCATTATATTCACAATGGCGTAATGCTTCCCTTCCTAAGGCCAATTCTCTTAATGCTCGACGGAAATCTTTCTTGGCCAATGTGCTCAACATCGGGTTTAACATCGGAGGAATAAAGCGTAGAAATAGCAGTAAACGCTGCACCCAAACTGGTAAAGACGACTGCTCTGACTGTTCCATGTGGTCATAAAGCTTCGCCACGAAAAACGGCAACCAACAACCAGCGAAAATCACCACCATGATCAACAAAACACTGCGTCCTCGCCACTCACGAACTGATGATCGACAGGATTGCTGAAGATTCTTGCTCAACTGACGATCGCTTTCCTTGCGTTCAAAAGAAATGTAAAAAATTCTTCCAAAAATATAACACATTAATAACAGAGGAATTGCAAAGAATAGCACGATGCATGCTAGGCTGTACTTTTTGTTGTGATCTTTTAAATCTTCAGATTGAACGACAGTGATTCCATGAAAACTGTACCAGGACAGCTGAATAACAGAAGCTATTAGTGAAAATAGCCAAACAGTTACAATGGAACCAATCGCTCTCTGTTTGGTTACAAGAAAACGGTACTTCATGTAGTGAACTATAAAAATATAACGATCACAAGCGATGAGCAGAACATGGCAAACTGAAGAGATGGCAGTGAATCGAATAAAAATTGTGGAAGAGACACAGACTTCCACAATGTCTCCCACTATACAGATGAGGACAAGAGGAATTCCCACCAGACCTGACATGAGATCTGAAAGCGCCAACGAAGTAAGAAACATGTTGGTAAGAGTTCTCAGTGTTTTCTCTTTGTGCATCAAGAATATTACGAGGCCATTGACTGCAATTATCAGCAAGGAGATGAGAGACAAAAGTACAATCAGTGGCCAAGGAAGAAATGAGTCTTCTGAGTCAGATTTAGTTTCATTGCTTGATGTTTTTCCAAAATAGCTCGTGTTGCACCATCTGAGCGCTGCCATGAGAAGAGAAATTATGATTAATGTGGAACCATAAGCTGGATTAGTATCTTCTTTTGAGTGTTCTTTCGGTTCCCGCGGCGGTTACAACTAAAAACCTGTGAAGCAAAAAAGGCGAGTATAATCAAGTTACATGAACCAATGCCACAGTTTCTACAGATCTAGATTTAAACGCAGAGCGCTTTTAAATTGTCAATCTGGAAGTGGAATATATTACGATAAGAATTGATAAATTGTGCATAATGGTAAGTATACAAAACACATTTATTGTATACACTAGAATCGGATTTCAGATAGGTTCTTTAATTACTGTAGTCAGGTTCGTGTTTCCTTTCCGCTGCGAATCAACAACTTCATTACATCGAATCACATTGCTGTAATAGAAAAATACTGAAAACAGTAACGACGAAAAAGGTAAAAAGATATTATTTTGTAATCGTGATATAACAGGCTTCACTGCAGTGATATAGCCATGCAGATGCCATGTGAAGATAAGGGCATCTAAAAGCTTCCGTGTGCAATGAGAGCTCAATAGATGGCTTCCTACTCGAAAAAACAAATGATATCTTTTAACATGAGTTTTTACCGCATGATTTTCTGACTAATGTTAATTGACCTTTTCGTCTTGAGAGAGCATTTCTATGGCGACACATGGAAACCTATTTGTAGTTGTCGGAAGCTAAAATAATTTCTAAGTAGATTGTTCAAGAAATGTCCATAATTTCTGAACTTTTACGTTTATTGACAATAATAAATTTAGTTTAGAATTTTGAGCCAAAATATTCCAATCTTAATGCGCTGTCCTTTAAAAACAGTTTTTTTAGAATCATGCTTGGGAATCTTTGTTTAATTTTGTGCTTCACATTCTGCAGAAAGTCATTTCCTCTTCCATTGTTTTTTTTTCGTACTGTACAGCGTTATTTGCATTAATTACAAAGGAATAAATTGAATGCTAAATCTTTCTCGTGATATGTGAAGATAATTTGGAAAGTGTGACCAAAGAAAACTAGAGGGAGTAATATTTGAAAAACGAGGGTTCATTGGGTTTCCAAACACAAGAAAACAGATGAAAGCAAGAGGCTGCAGGCCAAGTGCTTTTATTGTAATGTTTGCGAGTGTTTAAAAAACCCAATGAAACACGAAACCCAAGTTTTTTAAACTACCTTTTATAACGAATGCAATTAGAAATTTTCTATGTAATAAGCGGGGCCTTTTCTGACAGCTGTTTTTGTTATATTTGTTTGGAACTCGATCATGTCACCTACTTGCTATGATATCCAATTGTTAGCGTTGTCACAGCTATTTGATACCAACATCTTAGGTTTACACAATTGTTTGTAATCATTAGGGGAATAACAAGGAAAGCGGACGTTTAAAGTGCCAAAGTTGGAAACACGTGACTTCAACTGTAAACCTTACATAGCTACAACGTAGGCTGAAACCGACAAAGCAGTCAAATGAAAGTTAAATAATGGGCTACAACTTATTTGCATCTTATCGAATAACAATAGTTCCTATATCGTTTCATACCTCGTTCTTGAAAGAGTTCCGACTCAATGAATCACATTTGCGGGGTATTCTGCAGTGGCTCCAAACAATGAAATAAAACCAAATTGATTGCAAGGCTGGTACTACGGCAAAAGGGCAAAATTTATTGGCCAATAAATTTTGCAATCAGCCTTGCAATCAATTTGGTTTTATCTACACTTAACGTGACGTCTGGTACGAGTATTTCTTTTACAAGAGATCCGGCAACAGACAAGTCAAGTAGTTTTATTCTTCGTTGCGTGGTCCTCTGCATCCAAACGTTTTTTAATGAAATAAAATGTTAAGCTAAACTACCTAAAATCCTAAATCATACGAAATTTTGCTCGCTTCCGGTTGCTTTACTTTCATAAATTAGATTTACGTGAAAAAAGCACATTAAGAAGTAAATTGACCTGTACTGTTAACCCTTAATATGCTAAATTTACTCCAAAAAACAGGTTGTTTAACCGTTAAATTGATTTTTTTTTTGCGCTAGGGTGCTAAATTTCTCTAAACTTTGCCGGAAATGCGCTTTCTTACACTGCAGTAAGATTTTGACGACGATTACATGTTAAAATGTACAATATTTTACTTTGGCGCATGCGCATAAGTCAAAAACAGTTCCGATTTTTTTCCTCGCTGCGTTGCTTTTCGTTTTTCTCTGCTTTCTTATTCTCTCTATCTTCTAACTGTACATCCTTTCTTTTGACCTGAAAAGTTTCGATCTTTAGCAATGAAAAGTTGTGGAGAGGAGACCATGATCAGGTACAAGTATATTGGCCTGTTTTACCACCAATTTTGCACCAAAAACTGATCACGTTTTTTTCGATTAGGTCTGTCAGAATGCAGTCGATCGTCAAAATGGACAGTCCTTTGGAAAGACCTATCCAACCGGAAGTAGTTGACGGGCAAATTAGTGACGTCACACATTCCTCCAAATCCCTTAATAATCCGGACTTAGCATATTAAGGGGGTTAAATGACGTTTCTGAAATTTCACCTATTCACACTGCATAAATTATCAGCAGAGAATATAAGTCAACAACTCATGAATAATTAGTGACATTGTCAAGTGCATCGGTTCTGGGAACATGTGCGTGCTTCTTGGCTCTTCAAAATTCGGTGTCTGAGAAATGCAGACTGCAGAATGGCACTCCAGTTAGGCTGAATAGCGTTTTGGTTAGACTAAATAGCACTCTGGTTTGCCTGTTTATGGTTAGCTCTCAATAATGGTAATGGTAACGCAATAAATATCAAAAAAGTGCTAGTCTGCAGTCTGCATTTGTCAGACACCGTTCAAAATTCGAGTTGGTGGGCCACCCTTCAACACATAAACCACGCGCCTACCTGGTTTATGTATGGTTTGGAGCTTTTTTAATGGAGCTTTTGGTAGATATTTGGACCTTTTGTTGTTTCGCATTTTGCTAAATCAGGAAAGCTTTGGCTGTGAATGTAGTAACTTTAAGGTTCCTTTGAATACCTGAAGGCTTCGACCGGCCTGTTGCCTGTTTGGAGTAACTGCTATTGCATGGCGGCGTAGCATCTGGTAACTACAAATGCTACAAGCCCGGGCTTGTCAGGATGCTCCTCGTCAAATGTGGGCGAGATTACGCCAGCCTGTTTGTATGGGTAATCAAATGGTGACGAGTGAAAGTAGGAAATAATTTCACTCGCGTTTTGTCAAAATTCTAATAATTTCATGAGCTTTTTTTGACAAAACGCAAGTGAAATACCATTTGATTACCTTTCAATATCATGGATGACAAATTACGCTTGCAATCGTGGATTTCTGACTTGTCTTTTGTATCTAGAACTCCAAGCTTAGAAAAGTTAAGAGTATGCATTTTGGATCAAAGTTTGCAATTTTCTGGCTGAATCCCTTTAGAATCCTTTTTGCTGTTTATAAAATTTTTTAAGGTTGAGTCAGCTGTCGAATATTGCATAGGTAAAGGTAAAGTCTGCGTCGAGCCTACTAGTGGCTCATACCGCCGGAGCTTATCCCGGTTTCCGTAGCATTAAGCGACTAGGAGTATTTCTACTCCCCCCTGGATGGGATGCTAGTCCATCGCAGGGTTACCCCCAGCAGTTAATTCGCCGGTACCCATTTATACACCTGGGTGGAGAGAAGCACTATGAGAGTAAAGGGTCTTGC